>JAOYSI010031596.1:11539-30876 GCA_025775065.1 Hiodon alosoides
GTATTGTCCTGTATTGTCCTGTATTGTCCTGTATTGTCCTGTATTGTCCTGTATTGTCCTGTATTGTCCTGTATTGTGGATGCTCATTAGTATCACTTGGCTAAAGACTGAGGAATCTGAACAGGCCTTTAAAGGGTTTCACTCCCGGCAATGAGATGCACCTGAAAGCAATTATTGCATTAAACAGGAGAAAGGGCGAGATAAGAAACACAAAGATGAGATGTGAGACAGATGTAACGCCTAGATCGCAGACTCTTGCTAATCTGTGCCTTTCATCCCCAAACCCGAAATCTCCGACCAGGACACGGAATGCTGCCATATCCGGGCACCACGACACCAACCCCGGGGAGACTGGTGTCACAATTTACCTTCACTCTTTGCTTTCTGTAAACATCTGGCTCTTGTCAATCTTTCAATTAACATTCCACAGACCCATGTGCACTTATTTGATTCACTTCTGTTTCCATTGGCCCAACACCTCCCCATTTGGTTTTCTGTTTGCCATACAAACCCTGCACTTCTCCTCAGTCGGGGTGAGTTCTTGTTTTTGTGTTCTGTTTTGGTCTGTTCTGTTCTGGTCTGTTCTGGTTTTGTAGCTGTTTATTATTTAAAGCTGTGCTTGGGCTCGTTTTTGCTTTGTTGCATCCGCATCACGTGACAACTGGCACTCTGCTTCGTCCATCCCGACGCAGGCGTGAAACCCATGTTTCTGGTTTTGTTTGTTGCCACATAATAGTTAATATCTCCTGCTTGAGCTGAATTTCCGTGACTCGCTCTGTATTTTTTAACTCGGTCTCGCCTGAGACTTCGAGCCTACCTGCAACGGGCTATCATAGTTTATGATAGAAGTTCAAGTTAGGGCTAATCTTAATCTTCTCTAACCATCTTTTTCTTGCATTTTTAAGTTAAAGTGGTCTGCTAGCTTGAAGTAATCATTAAATCCTTTGATAACAGGACAATTTAGACATTACAGACATTCTGTGTTTGGTTTACAGCAATGTTAGTTTCATTATTCCCTGGGTGTTGGTGAGAAAACACATTGTGACTACTGAGCATGATATTGTTAGTGAGGTTTTTCTCATAAGCGGTGAATAATCTGAAAAACAATTTACCCATTCTCACTTCTTCCATAATTAGCAACATGCAGCATAACACCATATACGTCTTGGTTTAAGCTTATTTTAAACATGCAAAATAAGCAGGGGGGTCGTTTTCTGAAATTGTGCATGTCTTGGTTGTGTCTTGATCGATGAGCTGTTTCTGACCAAAGAACTGTCGTTGGCTAGAAGTTTGTTGGTTGGTTGTCCATTCTCGATACCCATATAGACTTGTGTACCAGATGACAAGCACATGACTGGAGGTCTATACATTAAGCAGAACAGAGTTGATCTAGCAAATGAAAGTTAGTCTGTAAAAATATACCTTGAGAACTCCATCTGGAAACCAAAAAGGAACCAAGAGGGCCACATTAGCATGCTGTTTGTCTGTGTTTTTTCCAAGCCAAACAATCTGGGGAACCACCACAGAGAAAACACTTTATTTCATGTTGGTGTGATGAGGTAGCAAAATAGTTCTACTCCCAATGTTTCAAAGCCAAACCAAAGTAACACCAAAGTAATCCAATAAAGTAAATCAATACCCTGCTTTCTCTGTTTCATAAGTGGGGAAGAACTCAACTTATCTTCAAGACCCTGTTGGAGGATAAAATGTGTTCGGAGGCAGAGGGACTGGTGCCAGCATAGTTAAACATCTGTTTTATTGGATAGAGGGATCTGGCTGGAGTCTTCATGCCAAAGAATAAATGCAGGAAATGGCACATTTTGAACAAAATAATTTCCCAGTAAGTTTTCAGATTAGAGATGTTGTAAATCCACCACAATTGCTTATGTTTATGACAAAATGAAAACGGTCGAACAGTTTAAATTTACATTAAGCTATTGAAAATAAAATTATTAATAATGAATAATAAAACATTCTGCATGACCATTTTATTGTAGATTCCTACAATTGACATACTCATTTTAAGTACATTCAGTATTCACTGAATGAAATTAATTGCTATACTCACAAATGGCCAGCCTATGTAAAAAGGTCTCCATATTCGTACCAACCACTATAGCAGTTTTATTGCAACATGTAATTCACCATGGAGATTTTGGTATTCTAAAATGTATTGTTTTGCCCTAAATAACTAATTTACTTAAGACCAGCATATACAAATGACCCGGCAAACTTTGGCTGTTAAATAAATGTATATTTAGGCTATGATGAACCGTTTGTGTTGGGTACCTAGTCAAAGAAAGGATTACACTTGGGAATGCAGTATGTCTGACACCGCCATCTCCATATATCTGCACACCTAATGCATAAATTTACAGCTTGGAAGCAGACACACGAAACACCCCAGCCGAAAGCGAATACATTATCTTTATCGACAGCGACTTGCTGCGCAGAATAAATGGCACCACCATATCTATTCCTGGCATCTGTACGTCTCCACTTCGCTTCCCTGCTGGTCCGGCAGCCTGCTCAGAGCTTGCTTTGCCTTTGACAAAATGATCTGTGAGTGTAAATGGTCGTTCGCTCTCGGGGCGAGACGGGGAACTCAGAAGCCTGGTGTGTTCCCCGCGAGATAGATTTTGCCATCATTCTTGTTTGTTCTTTTCTACATTGAACCCAGGCTGTGCGACAAAGTGGATTTCAACGTGCCCGCGGGGAATATGCATTTGACCACACGCCAGGTCAAGTGCACCCAATCGAGAAGAAGACTGCCCATGGCCATTGTTGGGTGCACCGGTTACATCCGCCTCATTTCGTTAAAAAACAAAAAACAAAAGAAGATATGGCTGTTTTTTTGGGGGGTTTTTTTGGTGTAGCTCACTTGCACGCTTTTTTCTGTAGTCACTGACCTGAATTAAAACTAGGCAGGATTAGCCCCATCCCTGCCATTGACACAAATGGCTGCCACATCTGCTGGGAATAGAGCAATCCACATTGCAATTTAGCTAGAGTTAAAACATCAGTCTAGAGTTTATTAAAGTGAAGGTCACTTTGGGAGAAGTATCAGCGCATCTGCTTACGATGGTATTGCCTAACAGTACCCTAGTCACATCTAAAACCCATAAAATTTGTTCACGGCCGTTAAGGTGGCACAAAAAGGAAACCAATTCACCCACAAAACCGGTCATCTCCATTCCTTGCAATACATGTTTTTATTGTTGTTATAATTATGCAAATGTAAAATAGGGAAAGACAATAGTGGAATGGCCAATTTTATGGCAATGCCCTTTCCTTGCATCCTGAATAAGTTTTGTTGAAATGTCGGTTACTCTGATAAGGCTGCCCTGCTAGTGAACTTTCAGAGAACTAGTATCAGGCCTGTTCTAGAATCTCTTGAGCATCCAGCATTGCTGTTTCCACAATGTGCTCATTATGTATTCTCCACAGCAGGCTCTTCACCACCCACAACCAAGAGAAAAACAAACATTATAAATGTCCATGTGTGGCCTTTATTGAATCTTCCATTATTTATATTTAATTACAAGTAGAGATTGTCAGCATAAATTTTGCACAAATTTACATCACTGTTCCAAAACAAAGTCAGATTGTAGATGCCATATCCGCTGCGATGGTTTTTGTGAAACTGAGTTATGAGACATCGAAGGAAACGCAGGAAGCTCAAGTGTGCTACAGTCAGGTGAGAGATTATGAGAGTTAATATTTTTCTGGTTGACGGCACATTGATTGTGTTAAAATAACTTTCAATATTTTATGCAATGTGGGCAAGTTTACAGAGGATTCTAATTGAGGTTTTAAATGACGCCTTCCTGGAGGAGACAAACAAGTGACATTAGTGGTTATAATGGGTGGAATAAGGTAAATGTGCTGCTCTAGATAATTGAAATCAATTATCAAACGATTGTTGGCTCTGCTAATCCACGTAGTAAGCGTTTTGCTCTAATCTTTTCCCACGTTTCCTAACCAATTTAAAACATTAATGGAATTGATGGCAAAGACTATTGTTTTCACCAAAAACTGTGACGAACACAATGGACCACCCTGGCCAGTGAGGCTTATTTTGCCTACTGTGGGGACCATGCTTCAGTAATCTATGGCCCATGTATCATTCTTGAACAGGCTGGGCCAGCCACAGAAAGACAATGCCTTATGTTAAGGTTGGGAGAGCAGAACAAATAGAAGTCGACCACAGTTGGCTTTTGTAGTCTCTTCCATGTGACTGCAAGTACTGAGTATTGAGCTGCTGTGAAATTGGTGACCTAAGGAGCCCGTTTTTAATTTTAGATTGTCAAGAATCCAGGTTGATTTAGACAAAAGGTGTTTTGTGTTCACCTGCATCACCTTTCGATGGCAACGTGATCATATTCTCTTGAATGTATCACCTGTTGGCCCGAGGCAGTGGTTTCTTTTCACCCCTCCCTTCTGGTTGAAAGCACACAGACACAACAAGAAAAAATGAGCTGCCTTTAAAAGGCACATAGATTGACACTGAGCCATAAATCCAAATATGTGTTGTAACATTCAGGCCTCACGGGGAAGGCTCGACCCATGCCTCCGTGGATCCAAAGCATTTTATACAGTGTATGGTACTAGCCTTAAATCCTCACAATTAACCCACACATCAGTGTTTGCAGAGTGGACTATTTTGCTCAGTAGGAATATACTACTCAATACTCTACTCTGAACAAGTAAGATGATAAAAAGGTCCCCGTTCTTACCACAATGCTTACATTGACACACACATGCCAGTCATTATAGCTACCTCTGTAGCTATAATAATAGGCATGTGTGTATCTATCATGATCTGTATGTTCACTTGATATACTGTAACAAGTGAGGTGGCCTCCAGGGTTTTCTATAGACACAGTGGCCACCTGAAATATGTGCTGTATGTTCGAGGATCATACACCAAATCAACAATATATTCTTCTCCAGACCACGCAGAATAAGTCTCCCCTACTCCAGAATGATTATACACCACTAAAACCAGTATGAATTCAAATAACAAATAATTTATTAAATTCTATTAATTTCAAGAAAACTAAATAATAACTTCACTGTATGAACTGTCACCAGGATGGTGGGGTAAGTACTCTTTTCCTCTCTCATGGGGGATGAAAATTCATGCAGAGCACGTATTGACTGCCGATTACTGACCCTAAAGATGAGTGGCCTTCTAGAATCTTCTCTCTTCCTTGATAAATTCTCTGAGAATGGTGGAGCTTCCACTAGCTTCCATTTTGACAGGGACAGCATCAGCATCATACTACTGTGTTCAATCTTCAACTTATATGGGTTTCCCCTGCAAACTACACTCTCCTATCCTCTGGAGAGATTATTGACGTTTCAAGTAGTTGGGATTTGGGGGCAGGCAAAAAAAATGGCAAAAAATGGGAGAAAGAACAATGGGAGAAAAGCAAAAAAGTGCTCTCTAAAACAGTACCTAAATTAACCAAGTGGGCTAGCAGTCTTATTGGTCACTCTGCTGTTTTAGATTAAAATGAACGGTTTTTGTCGCCATTGACTGCAGGAAGAGAAGAATTTCCCCTCTTTCTTTCTGTGCATGGTCTCACTCGCCATCCTCCTTTTTGGACGGTTGGGGCCCTGGAAAATGCGAGGTGTCACAGTGTCTGGCCGGATGACATAGGATAGACGCATAGCTTCATCATCACAGAAACACGAAGAGGTTTTGCTGCATGCAGGCCCACTCGCCTCGTCTCCGTCGGCTCTTTTCTTTGGGAGTCACAACACCGCTTTTTATCTCCCAATTATTGACAGCTGGCCGACGAGGTGAATGGTGCCAGCTGTGTGCTTGGGCCATCAGGATTGGGCGACTGCTTCTTAGGGCGCTGCAGCCCCCGGTGCTGGAACCAGCATGTTTGTCCGTCTGCTATTTGAGTCTCTTGAGTCTTTTTGGTTTGTGGGTCCCCATCGGCCTCTCACACCAGAAGGGATAATGCTATATTTCTCGCAATAATGTGTACTCCACATCAGCAGCTTACGACCTGGCATAATGGCATCTGAATGTACAGTCTACCTTCCTCTGACAGGAGCTCCTTTACACCGATGTGTTTATGGTTTATTCAGTCACTCCTGCTTTGCTGCTGCTGCTGTCTATATCGTTTATGCCATGCTCTCATTCCTGTCCTTCCACACCTGTCTGGATGATGACTAAATCTGTCCAGCACAGTCTGGAGCACAAAGCAAGAATCGCCTTAGTTCACGTGGGCCATGTCGCCCCACACAATGAGGTACTCCAGTCCGGTGATTGTGGTTGAAGGGTACACCGCCGGGAGTTATGTCACCTTCACCTTTACTCATCGGTAAAGGTAAAAGAGAAAGAAATTGCCTGGAAAGTTGGACTTGTTGGTTTTGTAATGCCTAATTTTTTTTGTCTAATGTTCTTTCAGATTGAATATTTTGTATTTGTGCTGCCCACAAATTTCAGTTTGGATCAGAACAACAATTACTTGAAAGATCTTGAATTTGGTTGTACAGTGGCTGCACATGCCATATTTCATGTAAAGCAGTGGCCTAGAGAAGTTCTGTTTTTGTCAGCCCTGTTGAGAAGTTGATTAATGTTTATGTTACAGGCTTTTTTAATTTCAGATGTTCTGTAGAACATCTACTCCCACACTTTCCCCTTTAGAGAATGCAACAATAATAAATAGACATTTGCAGTCTCCTTAATGTAATGTTTTTGCGATCAAATTCTCAATCCCCCTATCTCCTTCCCAGAAAGACCCCGAGAATTTCAATAGATACAGTACTGTGCAGAAGTCTTAGGCATGTTAATGTTTTATGTTAAAAAAAGTTGCTTTAAAAAATTATGAAATGAAAAGTTTCTAAATACAATATAAAAACTATATAGGGCAGTAAACAGTAAAAACTATTTGAAAAACCAAAAAACACGAAAGCAACCGAAAAATAAATTCAATATTTGGTGTGTCCATCCTTTGCCTTAAATACTTAAAAATGGCTTCAATTATCTTAGGTAAAATGCTGTGCAGTTTTATGAGACAATCAGCAGGTAGATTTTGGAGAGCATCTTGGAGAACTTTCCACAGTTCTTCTACAGACTTTGTTTTTCAGGTAATCCCAGACAGCCTCGATAATGTTGAGATCAGGGCTCTATGGAGGCAAAACCATCTGTTGCAGAACTCCTTGGTCTTCTTTCGGAAAATGAAAGTTTGGAAATCAAAAAAAATGTTTTTTTCTACTTACACACTAGTGCAGAAGACAAAACATAAATATCAAAGACTACATTTTTGTAAAAAAAAAAAAAAGCTAGAATCCCTAAGATTTTTGTACAGTACTGTATATCCATTCCCATCGCTGTCCAGCTCACTCAAAATAGACTTGTTATTGTTAGCAGCAAGTCTCCCTCATATTATTGTATTGTATCACATCTGGAAAGAAAACAACAAAGCAGAAATCTGAAGAATAAAGTGTGTCCCCTAAATTCCTCTGTATCTTGTAAATAAAAATCTAATCCCACAAAAGCAAAGGGGAATGACAAAATAAATGCACATCTCATCAGCCAGGAATTACCCAAAACAGAATTTATAAGACGGAAAACAATCCCGCTGCAGAGGGGAACACCATATGGTTCCATCAGGATGGGTGTAATTTAATGTTTTGGCAGTCGCAATCAATGGGATGCTGGGTGGGAGAGTCGCAGCTGTCACCACTTTGCTGTTGCATCGCAGCTGTTCACAGCCCTAACAAGGTAAACACACCCCAGTAGATGTGCTTTAAGGAGCATACATCACAAGGGCTCCGATATGCCATAACTCCTGCCTTGGCCATTTCTCCAGGCCTTCAAAGAGACAGTGATGGAGCAACGGCACAAGAACAAGCACTCACGTCACTTGGTGATGCATGGCTTGTCTTGATAGCAGGTGCTGCACTGAAACCAAGCAGACTGCAGGCAAACTTGCTCTGAACTGAGACGAGGTTTAAGACATGCAGTAGCAGAAACTTACCAAATTGTCGAGAGCTGTGTCTAAAATCAAAAATAAAATTTTAAAATCACATACTTTATAAGCACAGTTGCTTCTCCTAGGGATATAGATCAATCCTGTCCATTTAGAAAGGTAATAACCTATAATGCATAAAACAGGGAGCAGAAAAAATGCAGTGGAAATGCTACATTACGGGTAGGATTGATTGGTATCCAGGAACTGGATCTAAGCATGGTAGGCTAATTGTAATCAAAAAGTGTTCTGTGATGGAGCATTATAAAGTTGAATTGACCAACAGGAAATGTCTCCATCAGGACAGATAAACAATTTAGTAATGCTCCTTTATAATAATCTCTGACATCAGGTAAGATATTCTCATATCCGCCCAACAAGCTCCGCCTTGTTTTGCATTTGCAGTCATTCATTTAGAAGATGCTCTTAGCCAGAAGAAGCAGCATTGCATTTAACATACAGTGCGAATGCATACAGGGTCATTTCAGGATAATTAGTAGCTCATTATCAAAATGCAATTAAGCATTAATATAGTAACAAAGCATGCATAGGGACATGAAAAATTGCAGTTGATTTACCCTTTTAGAGGACAGGTTTGAATACAAGTGTGACTAGGAGGCATGTCCTAAAAAAAGGGTAGGACTATGAGATGACTGGGGGTAGTTCATTGTAAAGACGTGGGAAAGCCATAGGGTGATATGAAGGTTTCAAGATCAGGAAAAGCTGTGGTATTCCAGTTAAATGGTGACAAAAGCCCACAGCTGCAGGTTTAAATCGCTTTGGATAAAAACGTCTGCAAATCTATTAAATTGTAAATTGTAAAAAGGTCATGGAGAGCTCTTGAAGTATTTCGAGTTTAGCAGGTAGATTGAGTCATTGACAGAACAATGATGAGAAAAATAAGTTTTAAAAAATCACCAAGTGACATGCTGTAAAAGGAGAGCCAAAAGAGCCCAAGCACTGAGTGGTGTAGAAACTCCGCCTCTCCTGGTACATCTGCGGGAGCACTCTGAAAAGTAGGTAGTAGTCCAGCTTTGTCTTTTTCCTTCTTTTCCTCCAGCCTAGTCACATTGGAGTTGAAATAACTCACTGCAAATGCGGACAGAAGAAGCAATGTCTGGGGTTTGTGGCCCCACAGCTTAGATGTCCATTAATCTTCCTGGGGCGTTTTCCCAGAGCTCGAGGGCAAGTCCGCTAATGCCTTAGGGAGATAAGCCGAACTTCAAAGCACTTTTCTCAGTTTTAGCCAAGCCAAATCTAGCCATTTGTCAATTTAAAAATTGTTTGCATTGACATTCTTCCATTTTTTTACAAATTAAATATGCCACACCCAGGTACTAGTGTGTGGTTTTCATAACACTTAAGTCTTTTCTTTATCAAAGAACCTTTATGGCCCTCAGCGTAATCTGTATTATCTACGTTTAGTATATTGCAATTTATGCTCTATTTTTCCACCCATGAAATCCACTAATTGTGATTAGGTAGGATTTTTTTTTTTTTTTTTTTTTTTTAGGTAGGAACTATCCATTACTTTTTCACTCCACTGGGGAAACTTATTGCGAAGATGCTGAAGTATGCTAATCATGTAGTAATGAAGTAACATTAATCATGTTAATGGCACGGGAGAATTAGATCATTTAATTAAGACGCCTTACAGTGGAGCGGAAACCCTGGTATCCTCAATGTGTAAGAAACCTTAGCTAGCAAAAACATTATTTAGATTTTTTTAGATGAAATCCTGTTTAAATCAGAATGCCAGAAGTTGGAATTTTGGAGCAGATGTAGCCTCATTGCAACGTGTTCCCCAGCAATAAAATATTACAGTTCCACAATGACCAGCTGGGCGTCTGTGTGTACTCTGTTTATTGCTCTCATTAGTCCTTGACCAGCGTCCAGCCCTTGAAAACAACAGGCTCAAGCCAGGAAGCACCTCACAGTGGTGACAAATTTCTATGTTTTCACATGGATTTTAAAATGGACCCATGTAAAATTTGACAAAAACATTAATGACGGATTCCAAATTTTATGCTTTTAGTAGTCATTACTTCTACTTCTGATAATATTGTTAATATTCTTAAACTACTGATAATATTATGAATTAATTAATTTCTCATAAACACTTCTCCAATTTAGGTGTGCTGGTGCCTGACCTGGCAGACATAGGGTATGAGGCAATGTACTCCCAGGATGGGACGCCAGTCCATCACAGGGTAGGTGACAGGGATACAGAGCCACACACTGAATTTATGCCATGGACAATCAACTTTACACACAAGTATTTGGACAGTGGGTGGAAATTGGAGTGCCCGGAAGAAATCCAAATGGATTCCACACCGGCAGTGACCAGAGCCAAATTCCAACCCATGAAACCCACAATACTAAGCCAATAATCATATGAAAATGGAAAGAATATGGCACAACTGCGACTCTGCCTAGACAAGGTTGTCCACCAAAACTCAGTGATCAGGTAAGGAGGGCATTAGTCAGAGAAGCAACCAGGAGGCCAATGGTATCTCTGAAGGAGGTAGAGAGATCTGGGTGGAGATTCACCTTCCAGCAGGATAATGACTCCAAACATACAGCCAAAGCTACACTGGAGTGGTAAAAAAACAAGAACCTGAATGTCTTAGAATGGATCAGTTAAAGTCCAGAACACCTCAATGTGATTGAGAATCTGTGGAAAGACTTGAAAATTTCTATTCAAAAGACTCACAGCTGAAATAGCAACCAAGGGTGGTTCAACTAAGTATTGACTCAGGAGGGTGAATACTTATGTAACCAACAAATTTCAGTTTTTTCCTTGTAATTAAGTTTTGGGTCACAATTTTTAAAAACGTTGTACTTAAGTGTTAGGTATTTTGTGTAAAACAAATTATAAAAAATAAATCCAACTGAATTCCAAGTTGTAACATTACAAAATGTTGAAACGTCTAAGGGGGGTGAATACGTCTGCAAGGCACTGTATAAACAGTAAAGTTCATAACAACACAGATCTATTACTTTAATTTATTTTAATATTGTCATAGAGTAATGTGCCTATTTCCATTGGTTCATGTGAATAAACAAATACTGTAACTGTAGTGTTCAATTTGAAACAAGACACAATTACACAAAAATCTTCCATTCAAAATTTTGTCAAACATCACTGTTCACATGCAAGAATGTTGTCTGTTTCTGGCATCTATCCATCTATCCCTGTAAGATTTCAATTTCCCACAATATTTCCCACACATATTCCCACAATATTGGTATAATTAGTGCCATGGTCTGAGGGCCAAATTTTGCCTGCTATGACATGTTGTTTGGCCTGCCAGAGGTATGAAAAATCCTTTTGAAAGGATATCAGATCTTGAATCTGACGTGTAAACGCAACAATACATTATTCCAAATATACATGCAGTTAATACCCCATATTAAGTGCTTTAGTTGTGTTGGTTTGGCCTGATGATGGTGCATATCATTGAAAACAATTTTTGTTGCATTCTAATTTGTTTCTCACTGCTGAGAAAGCACATCAGCAGTGATCCCGCCAAGATCAAAATCAACTGGTTATAACCAGTGTGAAGCCAAATGCAATCACGGCAGGAGACAAAAAACGTTCACAATGGCAAACAATGACGTGAAAATTATATGTGTAACTCTGATCACTTTTGATGCCTTTGTTCAGTTTAAACTTCATTTCATTAATTTTTTATTTTGCCAATCCAAAACTTGTTAAACTAGATGACTCATCAAATATTTAGCCAATCTGCGAGATGCTGCACTTTCCCTGGTACACCATGAGAGCAGTTTAATTGTGCAGTCAACCCCAGAGAGTGCTTTTCGGAATTAGAATTCCGTTTAATCAACATAAGGCCTTTATTTTTGCTTCAGTTGAATTGTTTTAACACAGCCTACCACTTCCTCTCTAAGCAGAGTAGCATCTGCTTTTAAAAGATTGTTTAAAACCTTGTCAAATTCCTTTTTTCTCCTTACATGAACATACACTTTTATGCATGAAAAAAAGGTGCAAAGCAGGAAAAACACTAAAACCAATGTTGGCAGAATGAAAACACCCAACCTACAGTCCTCATCACAGACCTGAGTGTGGTTTCTCTAACAGCAACCACACTCAAGTGTCAATATTCAAATTACACTTTTTGGCACGTTTTGGAGACTTAAAAGTCTGACAAGCTTCTGTTGGTGGATTATTGTTTACATTTTCAATTCAAAAAGCTGTTTGATTTTGGGTGTCCCTCAAAAGAGGGATTTTCTTTGATTTTTCATCGTTCTCTGGAATTTTCTTACTTTTGTTGTAGTTATTTCAAGGCTTTTTCAATGTGCCCAACGAAATGCGTGAACCCTCGCCCTGTTTGTTGTGCATACTTTCCTGTTAGGCATTATTTGTGCCACTTCTGGAGGCAGGTTTGATTTGTGCCTGGTGATTTTGTTTGTGTTGTTTTTTTTGTTTTTTGTTTTTGTGGGGGGTTTGCTAGCCAGAAGGGAGAATCTGCAGTCTTTTCTATGGGTGTAAAAAAATTGGGGGAACAACGAAAGAAGCATTGCATACTTGCTGTGTATTGTACATTGTAGTGCCGCTGTCCTATTAGACAGGTATTAATGGTTCAACGTTTACATTTTTACTGATAAACATTTTTCTCCTGGCCTGATGGTTGCACCTCTGCATTCTTTTCCAGACAGCTAGCTGCTGTTAGAGACGTTTGAGGACTCACTCCAGCAAGGTATACCACCACCCATTCTCACCCAGGCCTCCATTTCTTTAATCCTTAAGAAGGATAAAGATCCTACCAGCTGCTCTTAATTTTGTCCAATCTCACTCCTTAATGTGGATGTAAAGATACTGGCAAAGGTGCTAGCTTGCAGATCAGGGACTGTTCTGCCCACGGTAATATCTGAAAACTAGACAGGTTTCATAACCACTCCTTTACAAACAAACGAAGGCTTCATAGTGCCTTCACCCTCCAACCTCCCACACTAGTCCTAAAGAGGTAATCTCCTTCGATGCTGAGAAGGCCTTTGATTGACTAGAGTGTGGCTGTCTGTTCTCCACACAGAAACAAATTTTGATTTAGGGAAACAAAATTTCCTGGACACGTTTGCTTTACAGTTCCCCCAAGCCCTCGATCGAGACCAACACCTCTTGATCGAGGTTCTTTCTGTTTTCACAGGGGCCCTCTCTTTTTACCAAGTTATATTCTGGCTCCATGAACCAGAGAGTAATTGGTGTCAATTAGACGCAAGCTCCTGCTGCTCATCCTCCCTGCAGGCCTTGGAGTGCAGCAGCCTGCCACTCTCACCCTCCAGGCATTCGACAAACCCAATAATTATCGCCACAATAAAAATTTGGGCCTAAAATCAGACAACACTTTTAGTGGACCTCACTCTCCTTATCAGCACCCATTTGTAATGATCACCTGCCAAACCCTACTAAGACGAGTCAAGAGGGCCGAAGTGACGTAAGGGGTCTATGTGTCGATAGTGAATTTGCAGAATTCAGTGATCTGTTCGACATTTATACCATGTGATGCACCGAGCGTTATATATATTAACAGATTAGGCACTTCACACCTCAAAATTCCCACGAATCCCGTCAGTGTTTCCTTTCCACAGCAGGTATGACAAAGAGCTACATTTCATATATTTATAATGTCATGGATACAAGAGGAAATGGGGGAGGTCAAAATGGATCAACTGTTGCTTTGCTATAGTTAATATAGCTCGCCTGGTCATTGATGATGGCCTAATTTAACAAAAGCCATTAAGTCATGTTACACTGATGTCATAGAGAAAAACATATAAAGGCATACTCTGAAGCTTATGCAGCATAATTTTAAAGATATATACAATGTTTTCTACAATCACAGTGTATTATGGGGATGTGGACATACAAAGCACACATAGGGAAAGATCAATAGTTTATTCATGTTACTTATTCAAGTTCATGCATATTGGTTTTAAATTACTTAACTTATTTATTAACGAACATCATCATTCTTTTATGAGCTGAATCTATTCCACCACTGTAGCTGGAAGACAAAATGGATTCCTGAACTAAATTTATCAATAAAATATATATCTACAATACATCTAATAAAATATAAATGAATAAAATATATCCTATGCACTTACTTATCCTTACCACTAATGGTAATCACTCTCAGGTGCCAACAATCCCAGGCCCTGTTAAAGAGGCAGCAAAGCTGGCTCAGGAGGAAAATTAACAGTTGAATCTGATGAGGCTGGATTGTGTTATCAAGTTTATGATTTTCCTGTTTCTTGTACTTTTTCTCCCTGAAAGGGTGAGTTTTTTGTTTATGTGTATATTATGTGTATATTTTGTCATTTCTTTCATAATCTTTAAGTTTGTTTAAAATGCCCATTAAACTGTGTGAACCCTCTACCAATGCCTCAGTTTCTCTTGGTCTGAGCACGCCCACATGTGCTACAGCCTCTTTTTGGTAGACGTAAATGACAGCCCAGTATATTAGTTGGTTAGCTATTTGTTACTTTGCCTTTTTATGGTGTTGTCTTTGGTATGACAACGATAACACCGTGTAACAATATTTTTTTTTTTTGTTCCTGGGTAATAAGTGTTATTTTCTAATTGCTTATTCCTCAAAAGTTTCAGATCAGAAGCGTCAGTTTTCTGTGGGGAGGAACAACGTCAAGTGGGAGCCACTGGTGGATCCCTGGAAGGTGCTGATGCCACCACTGCACATCAAATTGGGCTTTATGAAACAATTTGTCAGAGCTCTAGATAATGAGTCGGCAGCCTTCAGGTACCTTCAAGAGGCAAAGGTCAAAGCCGGTGTCTTTGTCGGATCACCGATAAAGAAGATCCTGGAGAGTAATGAATTCCCCAAGAAGCTCACTAGTAAGGAGAAAGTGGCTTGGAACAGCTTTGTCGCAGTGGTTCGGGGCTTCCTGGGCAATCACAAGGCCGAAAACTATGTGGAGCTGGTTGAGACTCTGGTGAAGAACTACGGCACAACGGGCTGTAGGATGTCCCTCAAAGTCCGTATCCTTGTGAGAACATGGGAGCGTACTGGGAGGAGCAAGGCGAGCGCTTCCACCAGGATACATGGACTTTGAACGCCGCTACCAAGCACAGTATAACGAGAACATGATGGGAGACTACATTTGGGCGCTGATTCGTGAAAGTGATTTACAGTATAATTGTAAATCTCAAAACTACTCACTTCTAAATCTTTTGTAGTCATTTTTGTATTACTTTAGTATAAATATTTTTTTCATTTGGATTCATGTGTTGTTTTTTTCTGACTTTATGTGAACAAAAAGACACAGATTCGCCCGTTCTCATTGAAAACAGGTAAATTTCAAAATATCACTGTCCTGGTCACAAAAGCAAAGTTGGTGGGGAATAATAGCCGTTTTCTATACTTTTGAGGCATAAGCAATTAGGAAATAACACTTACTACCTAGGAATAAAAATTGTGTCACATAGTCTTACTATTCCACCTTCGAGGGGTAAGCATCGTTACCCTTCAGTATAGAATGGATAGTACCGCTGACAGTACTGCTGGTACCGAAAATACAACAAAGCATATGAATACGTTACTTTCATGACGCCTGCCGGTTAGATTATAATCCATGTGATGTAAGCAAGCAGATCTTGAGGTAGAGAAAACAGCATGATGCTGGATTATATCTACAACAGGGTCCTCTATTGGTGTGCTGGAGTACAGCACAATGCAAGCTGTTGTTATGCAGCCTGAGGCAGTTCAACCACTTTTCCTTCGTCAAATCCATATAAAAAGAATGCCCTTATTCGACTGCATGTTTTTACAGGTACTTATAATAGACTGAAATAATTGCCTCAGAGTTGGCCAATTTCACTGCCATCTTTTGTAGGAAAGGGACCTTTAGTAGTTTTTTTTTTTCTTCTTACTTATATGAACTTTCAGAACTTATAGTCTTGGTCTTTAGTGGCTTAACAGACAAACATACATTTATGACAGGGAAACATATTGGGACAGATTTGTTTTTATAGTATATGTTTATTTCATCACAGGCACGGGCTGTTAGTGAGGTCGCTCATTATAATTAACAGCAAACAGACAGTGAGAGCATTCACATTCAAGAATCAAAATCTAAGTTTAAAAAAGTAGCAAGGTTCAAACAGGCATATAAAAAGCAACAAAGAGGAAAATTATTCATTTAAATGTGAAAAGAAATTTTCCGTTCTCTCCAATTAATCATCCAGTCTCATGGTTTTGTCTCGTGTATTTGCCCCTAAGCCAACCTGGGGACGAGTTCCTCATCCTTATTCAAGTCAGACATGCAATTATGTCTCTTATCCTCTCTACACAGTACATCGTCAATATTCTTGTGTTTAACAAATGGCAGGGCTGTTGGAGCAGTCTGATGAAGGAGCGATTACCTCCAAGCACACCTGTGCTGGGACAGATACTTAAGAGAAAATGTGTGGGGAGTTTCACACTTTGTGCGAATCCAATTGACCACAAAACCAAGTGAGACGCAACCTTTTCTCCATCAGTCCCACACACAGTGTTTTGTTTTTTCACTTTGTCTTCATGTTGAATTTATTAGAACCCGAGTAGAGTTTCTTTCTACTTTTAGGAAAATCATAATGCTGAATACAATCATTTCCAAGAACATTTATTCTTTACAAAAACATGCGTGAGCTAAAATATGTTGCTTGCAGAAGTATCCAACCCTGTGGAAAGAAATTTCCCTCTCAACCATTACCTTACGATTGGCTTCCAGCTGTGAACCAGTATAGTTGCTGTCACAATTTTCTGGATAAAAACTCTACTGTTGAAGGATCATTTATCAGGCTGTGAATCTGAAGAAAAATTAATACCGAAGTGGAGTAATGGTGAACTTGTCAACCATATCAACCAGTGCATTACGCTGGCCTATATGGGAGATTGGCACGGAAGATCCGTTACTCAAAATTCTCTGGGGATGCTTCGCATCAGCAAGGACTGGGAATCTTGTTAAAATTGAAGAATTAATGTATGGAGCAAAATGTAGCAAAACTGCTAATATAAAGCAATACTGCAAGACAAATTGCCTTCATCCACTAAAAGAACTGAAGCTTGGGAGGGAATTCACTAGCAGGACAACGATCCCAAATTCCAAAGCAAGGCCAAAGCAACTGGCTCCAGAACCAAAAGATAAATCTCCTATAGTGGCCCAGTCCAAGTCCTGACCATCCAACCAACCCAAACAACCTGAAGCAAATATGTTAAGAAGAATGGGCCAAAATCACATACTGGCCCCAAATGATGGTTATTTCAGTGAAAGGTGGCTCTGCCAGATTTGAATGTGTGGAGGTTTTGCAAGGAACATTATTTCTGTTTTTATTTGCAAATGCAAATATTGCACAAAATAAAATGTCACCTTAATAAAATTGATTTTCAGTTTCAGTATTTTAAAATAAAATAAAAAAATATATTAAAAATTAAAAATAAAAATAAAATATCAGGACGAAATTCAATGCACCATTTGTAATTCAGTTAAACAAAATTTTTTAGAGGTTTCAATACTTTTACAAGGCACTGTATATAAGATACATATGTTGTTGTTTTTTTATTTGTTTCTTTTTTATTTATTTATTTGCTTGGAAGCTAAAATCCATCTGACCATCTGGCAGCAAGTCGCGCCAACTGCATCAGGTAATTATTTCCTAGAAGTACTTTGACTTTCCAGGTCATGGAGCTGCCATTCAGATTTCACAGTTGAGGTAGACCTTGCTTGAGGGTTCAACATGAATGGAATTAAAACCTGTAACCTTCTGACAGGTAAACCACCTCTCCAGCTTTGGTGATAGCAGGAAAATGCTGTCAACAAATGAATGGGTGAAACAATGACGACGTCTCTGACGGAAGCCTTAGCAGCAAGGAGAGAGAGGAGATTGAAGTTGTGCTGTCTCTCCCGTTCCCCCATTTTTATGGCTTTGCCCTTGCATGTTGCCTGTTTAATGGCATCCAGTCTGTGCTTAGCTACTGGTCAGCTGGCTATTAAAGCTGGCTATGTCTTGACAACCGTGTTAAACTGCATGAAGCACGTCAGTGATCTGACACCTTGGTGGTGCCCTGTCCAGGTCAAATGTGTTCATCAATGGAACCAGTGGTTGATGGTCTGTTTGTAAATGAAAGCTTTCCAGGGCTTGTAAATAACAATAGAACCGCTCACATGCCCGAACTCCTTCAAGACTCTCCGCTCTGCCTCTGTCGAGGTGCGTGAACAGAAAGCCGAAACCGGTTGCCTGGTGAAGAAAAAAATTACTGTTCACTCTGTTTAGGAAGAAAGCTTCAGATTGAGTCTGGATTTATTACAAACATGCAAGATATACAACACATTCCGGAATGGAGAGATGATTACAGCAGAGAACCCAAGTCTACCGAAGCATCTCTGATGCATACAGGCAGACATGGCTTTCTTAAAGGCCTACATCACAGACAAACAGGGAGGGTCGACAATTTACATACAGAACAAATGGATTTCACAGGATGGTTGCAGAACAATAGACAATAGACAATGTGACTATGGGGTGCTACCCCAAAGTCATAGCAGGGAATAACTCAATTCAGGGGGGTAAACAGCTTGGCACCCAGAGAGGCCATTTGCTTATGGGTCTGGCCTCCACCCTCTCCTCTGGGAAGGGTTGTCTTTAAAGACATGGGAACAGGGAGGCTTAGCAAAATGTGAAGGGGCAATAAAACACTTCAGGAAACGCAGTGTTGTATTTCTACAGTACAGAGCATTTCCTTCAGAATATTCCTCCACACTGGTCATAGCTTCTGGTGTCTACACTGACCACTCTTGGTTTGTTAACATCGTAGTGTGATAGTGCTGGTGCTGATACTGAAATTAACTTCACTTTACTGAAGACTTTAGCTTGGCCATTTCCACACATCCATTTCTTCTGGAGTTCTGTTTTGGGATGGAGTACAGTGGAAAGACTGAGCAGAAACATTCTTAAGTAGTTAATCATCCTAAGCATTTGGCGAAGCTTAGAAATATTTACTGGACTGGGCAATCTAGTAATATTCTTAATTATTGCTAACATCTGACTTGGTTGCATTGGTGAGGATGATATGCAGAGTAAGGAACTATGCAGCTCCCAGCCTAAGCTCTATTTGCACTGGTTTGCAATTCAGGAGATCAATGTCACCAAACACTGCTCTGTCAATGTCAATTTCATCAGCTCTGACTAATCAAAGTTTGGATGCAGCTTTGCAGCATTTGTTTGTAGCAACCTTTAATCACAAAATAGTTGGGGGGGGGGGGGGGGGGGGGGGGGGGGGGGGGGGGGGGGGGGGGGGGGGGGGGGGGGGGGGGGGGGGGCGGGGG
>JAOYSI010031607.1:12063-30870 GCA_025775065.1 Hiodon alosoides
CCCCCCCCCCCCCCCCCCCCCCCCCCCCCCCCCCCCCCAACCCCGAGGCCTACACACTGGTCCTTCACGCGTCTTCTCCATTGAGTTGATATCTCAATTATTAGATGCTAAAATTTGTCATACAACTTATGTTGGAAAGATAATACATTTAGTTGCCTTATTTGTATCTAAAAGAAGCCAGGTTTGTCCATTCCCATTAACTTTTGTGAAGATTTTGGATGGAAAAAGAGTGAGTGATTTTGAAATGAGTGGCATTCGTTAAGTGGCAAACTTCTTTTGAAAGGTCCGCGTTATTTTCATATGGTTTAGCATGAAGAATTTGACATAGCTGCATTTAAAATCTTATGATAATTTGTACTATATTATCATTGCACAATTGTAGTTTTGGACCAGTCTACAATTTTTAACAATTACAAAATCCTTTATTGGAGTCTGTTTGTTGCTATAGTGATGAGAAGTGAACGTAATAAATTCTTATTTTATCTGTTGATATTAGCAGTTGAACTTATTAACAGACTTATTAATCATGCCATGCTGTTTAATGAGTGGGTGATGAGGAACTGTAGAAATTATTGGCATATTATTTTTGGAGTGTCTGGGTGCTAATGCTTTACTCCGTGAACGTCTTCTTCTGACTTCCTGGGAAGGGGAAATGTCATGTGACACTTTTCCTCAGACGCTCACTGAAATGCAACATGTTCTTCACTGCGTCAGTACAGTAAACGCCAAATGAGTTATGTCAGAACAACAAAGCGATGTGAATCAAACGTATTTGAACAACCAAAACTTCAAAAAGTATCCCTCTTATATTGCCTCTCCTTTCAAACGGAAGAGCGCTTGGGTTACCGCAGTCTTTAAACACCGAGATAATTTCATGCAGGTTTTTAAGAAGCTGCTTTATTTTGTCAGGGGATGTTTTTTTTTCTCCATGTAACGGTTAAGACATTTTTCCATGGAGAAAGTAAATGAAAACCTGGTAAGTTACCCGAGAGACCTGGCTGACTGGAGATGATGGGGTAGACTGTACATTTACATGAAAGGCTCTTGATTTAATTGGAAATGATAACCTGCTGATAGAAGAGATCTATTGCTTCGCAGGTCCCGGTCATTCGTCTGCCAGGCCTGCAACAATATCCATGGGCGAGATTGTCAGATAGTGCCGCTGTCATCGCCTGGCCAAGCTCGTAGGCCCCACATCAGCCCCCCTCTCCTGTCTTTGTGCAGGCCACGGGTGGCCGCAGCGGGGGCAAAAAACACGGCGGGTAAACACGTCTGGAGATCGTACCTGGGACAAGGCTGCACTTAGCGGACGCCGCGATGGGCTGCTGTCATCCGGAGTTCTCCAGCCTAGCTGAGCCCCGGAGGCTGTGAAGACAGGGAAAAACGAGTGCACCTTTATCACAGCCCGCTGAAAGGGTTTTGTCGGTATCTAATGGCTCTGCTGGTTGTGTGCAACGTGTCATTTTTGAAAGGCACGCCTGTTTGGTGCGTTTAATAAACTACAAATATATCGAAAAAGACAAACAAGCAAACTAACAAAACGTGCAAGAACACGTTTTGCATTAAATGCATCCACCACGTCAGCGCAGTTCAAATTGATCTGGACATCAAAGACACTTAAATACTTTTCATTCCTGCGGCGGTAATGGGTATCGGCTGGGCTGGGCGGGGCGGGAGGGGCGATATGACAGGTGCACAAAAGCCCTACAGTTTCCTCTTGGATCCTGCAGTGGCGTTGACATAGGCCGAGATGAAGCGAGCAGCCCTTTTCAAGGCCCAGACAGATGTCAGACAAGGCTGGGTGATGTGAGGCTCCTGCCTGGGCGGAGGGGCTTGCCCCTGTCCCTGATAGATGGCCCGGGCAATCCAGCTTTAATGAGCTCGATCTGTCAGAGGGTTGGAACGTTCAAAAGTCACAAATGTCAAGCAATTTTGCTAACTTTTTTTCAGTGTTTAGTACATAGGGGTTCGGCGTGCATTCTGTCAGACTAGCAACATGTCGCTGCGTTTATTCTAAAAATGAATAAATAAATAACAGGTCTGGTGTTCTGAGCAGCCCCCGCCCCCCCCCAGTGGCATCCTGTAGGGGGCAGGAGAGCATCGGTTTGCCTGCCGTGCCTTTCCACAACCTGAAACCCAAGATGGTTCTGTTGAAGGGAGTCACTTGCAATCAGAAAGCCACCATTTAATTACAACACACAGGAAATTACCCGGTGAATGGGCGAGGCGGTGATAAGGGGCTGAGCCCAGCAGATGACAGGTCTCGAAACCCGAGCGTCTCCTCGCGGCGTTACTTATCACAAAAGGCTGCCTGGAAGGCGGACAATCTGATTGTACTGTCAACCCGATTCATAATTAATATATTTATCAAATTAATTACTGAAAAAAATCTTGCCGCCGCCGCCCCACACTGAACAGTAGCTAAATTCATTGACCACTGGCTCCGCTTACTGCTAATAAGAGTGCTGTCAGTTTAATGGGACCAGATCGGGCTGCTACTCTGTGCCCATGACAGACAAATTGCTCCCCTGCGGAGAATGATACAGAGAATTTAAAGGAAGAAAAGAAATATGTCATTGTTTGGTGACAACCACAATCGCGCCTTTGTCCAGAGAAGTTTAGCATTGAGTTGGAAACACATAATAGAGGGCTTTTCGGAAGGCTATGGACGTGACACTCACTGGACATGAGGATTTCTATATTAAGCCCTCCACGAGGATCTTCAGCGGGGAATACCGTGTTGCCACATCACCCACAAAAGTGTTGATTAGCCGGATAATTATGTTTTCGGCTTATATTAGGCGCAGATAATGAAATGGTGATAGTGTTGATGACACAGGCCGCGGTTTCTCCCTGTTTTCCAGGTAAAACATTTACATTGCAGTGTTATGGCTCTGCCAGACCAGCTCACATGCAAAGCACAAACAGATGCAGCTTCAATGTAAACAAACACTGAAGTGCCAAAGAAAAGGGCTTTGTTAGGCCCTGTTGCTATGTCTGCTTTTAACTCTTTACTTGCAGTTTCCTATTTTAATACCTGTGCCCTTTAAAACCAACACAAGGGGGAGTCCACGGGCACATTTGACAATGTCCTATTGTATTATACAAATACAAATTTGGTGTCAACTGTTTTGTTTTTTTTAAGCAAAGAGAAGCAGCTGTGGTCTAACTGTTGGCATTTGAGGTGAGAGCAGTTATTTATTTTACCTATTCCTTAGGATGGTTCCCTAGGCAACACTGCATGAGGAGTAGGTAGCCTCAGTTGGGTTGTTTTGGTGTATTGTCTTTTTAGTTCTCACCGTTATAATTGCATCTTGGTGAATTAGCTGCAGTTAATTCAGCAAATGCCAGGATTAAGCAGGTTGGTGATTTTATTTTATTTTTTTAGGTTTTTCTTAATGCCCGTCATACCCCGTTCTGATGTATAGAGGAAACGCGCTTTAGAGGCTCTCTTTGTGCATAGGGAGGAATGATCATTTTAACATACTCACGACAGACCCAATCTCTGAAACATTTTTAACAGCAGGGTCTGCTTACCCGAAGCACAAAGGTCCCTTTATCATCCCACACCAGCATGGGACCGGCTGTCCCTCGCTGTACCTCCCTGCGGCACACAGGGGGCAGCGTTCCGCCATAATCCACCCCTGGCAGACGTCGCCAGGCTGAAAGAGTGCGGTGAAAGGTGTTCATGATTTAGTCATTCTGATAAAAAGTGGGACAATCCTCTCTCTCCTCTCGCCTTAAAGCGTTCCGTGTCTCGTCTCTGCGCACTCTTACTGGCATTGACCATTGCAGACGGAATATAAAAAGGGTAAGATGAGTTGTAAACCACAACCACTGCGGTTGTCTAGGAAGCGACAATGCACCCATGTTTCGTCGAAATGACTAGCATTCGAAACTAGGGCAATGGGAAATATTAAAATACCCAGGTAGGAAAAAGACACCTGTGGTTCTGCGGAAAGGCTGCAGAACTGTCCCCTTTGCACAGACTAGTTAAAGAGCAGCAGTGCCTATAAACATCGAATCCATTTTAAATCGAAATTGTCCACCCAGCTAGTCTCTGGTCACTTCTCTGGTGTAGAAAAGGACGGGGGGGGGGGGGTTGTGAGGGCTGTGCCTTTATCTGACATTCCACGGGAATATCAGGAAAGGGAGATGGTTGGTGGAGGAAATCTAATAGGTTGCCGACCTTGTCACAGGGGTATCGCTTTCCTTAAGCTGCGCGGAGCGGGCGAAAGATTAAGACGCGGGCGGATTACCAATCGCTGGCCTTGCGTCGTACAGAGAGGGAGAACGGCCCTCGCTGCAGAGACACTTACCATCTCACCAAATCAACAAGGTGCCTCTCCCTGCCCCCTCTAACGCCGCACCCCGATAATCATTGACTTTTCAATAGCCCCACTGGCAGGGTTTGGCTAACCCACTAAATTTGGTCATTGCCTGGTGACAATTTCTGAAGTACAGAATTGCCGCATCTTCAGTTAGTTCTGAAGTCGACTGTTGAATGACTAATGTAAATATGCTCTGGCCCATATACAGTAATGAATGAAAGCGTTGCATGGAGACGGAACGATAGGTGACTCTAAAATCCTTCCCATTTTCTGGTGTTCTGTCACCTTTGAGAGAATTTCACTTATCTTGGGTTCCATCGCCCATGTCTGTGAAGTTACCCCAGAACTGGAAACGGATCCCTGAGGTTCAGAGCTGACCTGTAACCCTTACACTTGACCTCTCACCCCAGGGTAGTTAAGCCTGCTCAGACTTTGACCCGCATTTCAGCTTGACCAGGCGCGGGTTCAAAAGGAGGACAAGGCAAGAGGGGGGGGGAGGGTGTGGCTCTGGTAAGCGTCAAGCTCTGCCGTTAAGGCAAAGCGGACGGAGCCCAAAGTGGCCATGACAGATTAATGGTGCTAACCGTCAAACATACGCTAAACACACACATACAAACACACACACCCACACGCATTTACACAGACTGAGCAGTCAGGTGGGTATCTGTGAGAATCTGTCAAACATACGCTAAACACACACATACAAACACACACACCCACACGCATTTACACAGACCAAGTAGTCGAGTGGGTACCAGTGAGAATCTGTCAAACATACGCTAAACACACACATACAAACACACACACCCACACGCATTTACACAGACCGAGCAGTCGAGTGGGTATCCGTGAGAATCTGTCAAACATACAAACACACACACCCACACGCATTTAAACAGACCGAGCAGTCGAGTGGATACCAGTGAGAATCTGTCAAACATACGCTAAACACACACATACAAACACACACACCCACACGCATTTACACAGACTGAGCAGTCAGGTGGGTATCTGTGAGAATCTGTCAAACCTACGCTAAACTCACACATACAAACACATACCCACACGCATTTACACAGACCGAGCAGTCGAGTGGGTATCCGTGAGAATCTGTCAAACATACGCTAAACACACACATACAAACACACACAACCACACGCATTTACACAGACTGAGCAGTCGAGTGGGTACCAGTGAGAATCTGATTTTTTTATGTCTGTTGCTTTGACCTTTCTTGACTTGATGGCCTGTCATTCAACAGCTCTGCATTTTTAACCAGTGGGGAAAGTATTGCATGCGGAAGCTAAGTTTTAGGTTTCCACAAAACAAACGCAGGCGAGGAAAAGAGAGAGTGGAAGTAGGTTATAAAAGGAAAAAAAACACCCAATATGAATTCTGATTTGATTCATTAAAAGCAGTGAATAAAACAAACAGCGCCCCGCGCCCCCCTGGTCGCCGACCTCCTCCGTGCGGAGATGAAAGGTGCCCATTGAGAGGTAATGTGGATACCCCCTCCTGCCATTCTATAGAGCGCGTTCAGTCAAACGCATGTTCCAGAGAGGGGGGGGGGGCGGGTTTCCTCTCTTCAAACCGCCTTTGAGAGGCGAGCTGGTGAAACCCGGCCCACCAGAAAGGCCCGGCCCTTGTCCTGCCTGGACGTGGGGAGAGTTGAGCCCAACAAGCCCCCCTTTCAGGCCCGTCAGAGAAAAGGCGGGACCGCCGCGTCTCGCTTGCTGCACCCCAACAAGACGCCCATTCATGGCTCCTGCCAGCAGCAGAGCTGTTCCGACCTGGGCCCGAATTACAGACCTTTAATCTAACAGAATGTACAAGGCACCTGAACTACTTAACCGCTGTGCTTGTTCGGGGGGCTAAGATAACCAAGTGTAACAAAAAGCCTGAACCTTATCCTTCCCAAGGATGAGTACATTTCCTTTCTGTTGTTCCCAACAAAGGGCAGCGGGTACAAATGGTCCACTATCTGTGTCACTGGGAAGTGGAGAGCAATTTGTTTCTATTAAACAGGACGGTTCCCTTGTTTTATTTTTTTTATTTTTTTTTATTTTGTTGGCTTTTGTCCTATGGTAGCCTACGCCAGTCACAACCTTCAATGTGAACTCGCCTTGACCAGGGCTGTGAAGCAGGGGAGGGAGGGGGGAGGGGGGACGCTGTATGCCAAAAGAAGAATTCCCTGTTTCTTGAGGAGGTAATTGTGAGAATGCAGGGGGAAAGACCCTGGGGTATTGGATTAAAACACGCCACCTTGCCGCTCTCAGCATTGTAAAAAGAGAGCAAACTTGAATGCAACATTGAGTTTTGTCAGGCTGCACCTGCTGGCGGTTCGCGGGGGGGGGGGGGGGGCGGGGGGGGGGGGGGGGGGGGGGGGGGGGGGGCCCGGCTGGGGGGTGGCCCCCCCCCCCCCCCCCCTCCCCAGTTCATAGCGGGGTCGCGGCGGCTCATTGTGACCTGCCCGCCGCCCCCTCCTCTTCACCAAGCTTAGCAAGATCACATCTGTGGCTGCTTGACCTCTCTGATTTATACTGGGGCCTGCAGAGTGGAAATACAACGCCGTTCTACTATATTTCACACTGCCGGCCGGAGTTCCTGTGCAGGCGCGCTCACGCACGATGACAGGAACAAGAGACTTCACGTAGAGATGTTTTGTCCGCTCATTTCCTGATTTTCCTCTCCTATCTTTAATCTTCAGTTTGTGGGGAAATGAAGACACTCACTTGCTATGCTTTCTCAGCTGTAAATGTATCTCACAGATATGCAGTGTCGACAGTCTAAAAAAGATGTAACATCTGATTATTCTAATTGACCAGAATATGTACTTCAGTTTACTGCTCTCCGCTTACTAGAAGCTGGCCCTGTGTTCAGGTCTTCATTCCACCTGAGCACTTAAAGACCCAAGGACTTTCACTAATCATTGTCTTAATTGGGTTTATTATCCGTTTAAAAAAAGCTGGAAAACCTGCAAATACCGCTGTGCCCCAGGAGCAGGAGTGAAGAACCGTGATGTAGGCTGTTAATGTACCACTAACAGATACACCTTCTGTGGAGAACACTGAAGATATTATCAGTGCCATGTAACTTTCAGAGAAAGTCCACATTTGTCCACATTCCCCCATTGTCTCACACTCCACGTGTTGTTAAATGAGCTTCGGGCAGAAGTCTGGTTTCCAGACAAACACAGAGAAACACAACGCGCTTTACCCTATGGCCCTTTGTATAAGATTTCTGTGACATACTCATTCCTCTCTAAGAGGGCAGAAGTGCAGAAATTCAGCGTAGCTTCTGACAAACGTTGCAGGTTTTCTCTCTGGTTTCAGGGTTTGTGTCACGGCGCTGGGGATGTGTAATTTGTCTGCGGCCTGGAGATGTGTCACGGCACTGGGGTTGTGTCACGCCGCTGGGGATGTGTAATGTGTCTGCGGCACTGGGGATGTGTCATGGCGTTGGGGATGTGTCACGTGCCTTTGGCACTGGGGATGTGTCACGGCGCTGGGGATGTGTAACGTGTCTGCGGCACTGGGGATGTGTCACGGCACTGGGGATGTGTCACGTGTCTTTGGCACTGGGGATGTGTCATGGTGCTGGGGATGTGTAATTTGTCTGCGGCACTGGGGATGTATCACGGCACTGGGGATGTGTCACGTGTCTTTGGCACTGGGGATGTGTCACGGCGCTGGGGATGCGTAACGTGTCTGCGGTGCTGTGGATGTGTAACATGTCTGCAGCACTGGGGATGTGTCACGGCGCTGGGGATGTGTAACGTGTCTGTGGCGCTGGGGATGTGTAACGTGTCTGCGACACTGGGGATGCGTCACGGCACTGGGGATGTTTAATGTGTGTGCGGCACTGGGGATGTGTCACGGCGCTGGGGATGTGTAACGTGTCTGCTGCACTGGGGATGTGTCACGGCGCTGGGGATGTGTAATTTGTCTGCAGCACTGGGGATGTGTCACAGCGCTGGGGATGTGTATCGTGTCTACGACGCTGGGGATGTGTAACGTGTCTGCGGCACTGGGGATGTGTCACGGCACTGGGGATGTGCAACGTGTGTGCGGCACTGGGGATGTGTCACGGCACTGGGGATGTGTAACGTGTGTGCAGCACTGGGGATGTGTCACAGCGCTGGGGATGTGTAACGTGTCTGCGGCACTGGGGATGTGTCACGGCGCTGGGGATGTGTAATTTGTCTGTGGCACTGGGGATGTGTTACGGCACTGGGGTTGTGTCACGACGCTGGGGCTGTGTCACGACACTGGGGATGTGTCACGATGCCGGGGATGTGTAACATGTCTGCTGCACTGGGGATGTGTCACGGCGCTGGAGATGTGTAACGTGTCTGCGGCACTGGGGATGTGTCACGGCGCTGGGGATTTGTAATTTGTCTGTGGCACTGGGGATGTGTCACGGCACTGGGGTTGTGTCACGACGCTGGGGCTGTGTCACGGCGCTGGGGGTGTGTCACGGCACTGGGGATGTGTAACGTGTGTGCAGCACTGGGGATGTGTCACAGCACTGTGGATGTGTAACGTGTCTGCAGCACTGGGGATGTGTAACGTGTCTGCGGCACAGGGGATGTGTCACGGCGCTGTGGATGTGTAACGTTTCTTTGGCACTGTGGATGTGTAACGTGTCTGCGGCACTGGGGAAGTGTCTGCAGCACTGGGGATGTGTCACGGCGCTGGGGATGTGTCACGGCGCTGGGGATGTGTCACGTTTCTTTGGCACTGGGGATGTGTCACGATGCTGGGGATGTGTCACGTGTCTTTGGCACTGGGGATGTGTCACGCCGCTGGGGTTGTGTCATGGCACTGGGGTTGTGTAAATTTTCTGCAGCATTACCTGGGTGGTGACTCACCTGTGTGATCTTCAATGATAGGACAGGAATCAGATTTGCATACGAATCGTGGG
Source organism: Hiodon alosoides (assembly GCA_025775065.1). NCBI lineage: Eukaryota > Metazoa > Chordata > Actinopteri > Hiodontiformes > Hiodontidae > Hiodon > Hiodon alosoides. Next base: position 21,318 of record JAOYSI010031607.1, read on the forward strand.
CTGGGAGGTTTGGAGATGATCATGAAGAAATTTATAATCAAAAGAGGAAGCCACACGTAACTAATAAAAACTGTTAACTAACTGTGTTAGCCACTGAAAAGGCTCTTAGACACAATTCCCATATCCTAGTAAGATCCACGACCATATTATTTCTGTTGAGGCACAAAATATATATAGCAGGACATTCTTTTTATTTTGATTGGAAATTACACAATTTATCTATTGTAAATTTGGTAATTAACGAATATGGGTTGTGATAAAAGAAAACAATTTGGAAACATTTGGCAATATGTCTCTTCTGAACATTCTGAGATGTGTGAAAGGAAAACTGTGTGCGTGAACATAGTTCTCTATGCACATGCCAGATGTCAGGCTGTGATGGAGAATTTGAAAAAAAACAGCCTTGATATGAATACACAAAGCTTCAGAAACAGAAGTCTTTATCAAACACAATCTTATCTGACACTCCTTCCTTCTCACAGACACCTGTACAGATTACCTTTCACCTGTTTTAAAGGTGTGTGTGTCCCTGCTAGTGTGTGTGTGGGTGTATCCTTTATTGTGATTAAAAATGAATTGATTACATCAGTCATCTGTGCCCTGGACTGAATGGTTTGTAAATCTGTTATGCATTTTCATTCTTTGCACTGAAAACACACAAACAGCATATATATATATTTGTTAAATTTGTTATTCAAATTATTTAAAATATATAAATATATATATTTTAAAAATGTAGTGTTTCCTGTTTGATGCAAAGGTTTGGACTTTTCGATGTTTATTTCTTTTCTTTTATGACTGATATTTTTTGAACCGCCAAAACCTCCATTAGCGACACTTTCTAAAACAATAATGTAGAAACAAAAGGCAGATAACCATAGAAAACAGATGAGCAAACAGACTCAAAGTTCCTGGATTCCCCTCTTTGTAACTGACAGGTTTCCCCACCCCAGTTGTGAGGCACATGGTGGTTAACCTCATAGCATCCATCCCTGAAACACCACCTCTCCTCTCCTCTCCTCTCCTCTCAGCCTGGCTAATTAACCACTGGACACATATGGTTCAATTAATTTAGCTAATGAGCACCATGGAAGGTGGAGGGAAAAAAAAAAAAAAAGTCCCTTTGTGCTCGTGCCCTAAAACCTCATCTGTGTCTTTCAGAGGCGTGAAATGCACAGTAATTATTAGTAATCATCACAGACCATCAGAAACTGATCCTAAAGCTGTAATTAGGTGATAAATGTCTGTATAACACATGCCCCCTATTTTACTGCACCCAGGAGACCAGGGATAATAGACAACCAACAGGAGTAACAGAAGAGGTCTTTTCTCCCGGGCCCGGACTATTATTTATGCAGCTATACATCCTGGCGCCGTTTAGCAACACGCGGGGCACAGTCAAAGCCGTCTCCCTTTTGCTGAGAGTGGCTTTTATCAGCAGGTTTGGGCTCTGAAAGCACGGAGTTGGTGCTGGATGGATTTGTTCATTTAAGGCCACTCCACAGCCCGCGCGTCCATTTGCCTGCAGCCCTCGGAGATAAACAAAAAAGGCGCACCATGAAATATCCTTCTCACTGCGCCCCGGGCTCATTCTCCCCACCAAAGCATATTTACTACTGGTCCAAAGGCTGCAGATTTTTCAAGGGGGCATTTTCCTTCTCCCCACCTCCAGCCCCTGACTGCCGCAGATGTATCGAGCGGGAGAAATGTGCATCTGCACAGCTCATAAATCTGCTATGAAAAATAATAAATAAAAAAGAAATAAAATTCCTTTCCTTTTCGGTTTCTCCAAAGCACTCTGACGGAAGCTGCGGAAGCAGGAGGTTTTCTGGGCCTGCCAGCCTAGCCCGTGTTCAGAAACCCGCTCTGGGCCTGCCAGCCTAGCCCGTGTTCAGAAACCGCTCTGGGCCTGCCAGCCTAGCCCGTGTTCAGAAACCGCTCTGGGCCTGGCAGGCTAGCCCGTGTTCAGAAACCTGCTCTGGGCCTGCCAGGGTGACCCATGTTCAGAAACCGCTCTGGGCCTGCCAGGCTGACCCGTGTTCAGAAACCCGCTCTGGGCCTGCCAGGCTGACCCGTGTTCAGAAACTCGCTCTGGGCCTGCCAGCCTAGCCCGTGTTCAGAAACCGCTCTGGGCCTGCCAGGCTGACCCGTGTTCAGAAACCGCTCTGGGCCTGCCAGCCTAGCCCGTGTTCAGAAACCGCTCTGGGCCTGCCAGGCTGACCTGTGTTCAGAAACCGCTCTGGGTCTGCCAGGCTGACCCGTGTTCAGAAACCGATCTGGGTCTGCCCTTGATGGCTAAATATCGAATGGTTAGCGCCAAAAGTTAGCGCCGACCCTTTTTTCCCCAGAATTTCCACTTCCAGCCAGGAATGCCTGTGGCCTTTTCACCTTTGATCTTCACCAAATGTCTCACGTTTGACATCCCAGCGTTGCATTTCATTTTCTTTGTGGTTAGAGAGTGTATGGAAAGCCATGTAAATATGGTTACTGGTGACATGAGGAGATGTGTTTGTTTCTCACAAACAGCACGCTGGAGCTTAGAAAGCACAGGCCCCTGAGAGGCTCACAGATAACTGATTGCAAATTGCACTGCGGTTTTCATGCAAATCAGAGCTAGACACAGACACAGAGCAGTACCTGCACATATGTACATTTTTCTTACCCCTTCAATTTTGAATCAATAGGCAATGCGATTTTAATTGTAATGTGCAGATCAGATATGCATGCAAACATTTTTTTTTCTCGCATAATTCCGCGGCAAAGGCCTAAATGAAAAACATTGGGTATTTCCCTGGGGATTTGCCTACTAGTTCAACAATAAGTATATCGTTGGACTAATGTTATACATTAGCCGTTAAACAAATGACACGTCAACGTATTTACTCTTTCAGAGGGTATTGACAATGATGTTGTTCTAAGTTTCAGCAGTCCATTTAATGAACTTGCGTCTGAAATTGTGTGGACTGAATGTCCTCGCTGTGTTGGTTATTCCCGTGCAGTGGTTTATTTTGAAAAATCTTCTCGTTAATGTCACAGGCAACTGTCCATTTCCTCAATTGTTTAAACTATTTATCAGAAAATCCATTTTAAAATGAACTGGTACCTTGATTTTCACTCATTTTTTAAATTGACTGGTAAGTGTATTGTGGTATATATGTATTGTGGAACATATATATGAGTAAACGTACCTTGATTTTTAATAATTTTACTTGTGATGTATATGTCTCAATCAACAGCCATAGTTGGATTATGGACGACATTTTTACATAATACTTTAAACATGATGACCGTCTTCGATAGATAGGGAAGTCCCCAATAAAAACAGAGACAGTCCCCCAAAAAACTCTCCAGTTCACTTTGGTGTAAAAGAAGATTTTATTCCCTAATTGATTTCATTTGGATTAGGCTGGATTGTTGAGCTGCGGTTTTGTGAGCAGTGTTATATGATAACTGAACAGAATAAAAAGCCCCTTTTGGCGGGACACAATGGTATGAGGCGGTGAAATGCGAAAATAGGAAGAGCTACACAGTAAGATCAATACTGAGTACGGACGGGATGGTACGAAGGGAATGGATCACAACTCACTATGAATCACTGAAAACCGGCAAACGGTACAGGCATTGCCTCTAGGTGTCGCTGGTTTCCAACGCTGTCCTGAAGCATAGAGGATCCGGCTGATGCGAGTAGTCCGATCAGAATTGTTTGATCCCGTTCGCGCGTGTCGTTTCGGCCAGCCCAAGGCCTCCTTATCGCATTTGCGAACAATGCTAAAATAGGTTTTGGGCCTTGAGAAGATTTTGACTGGCATTTTGAGGTAGCCTAAAATCGTTTCAAGTATACAAACCACTGTGTATAGAAGGTTACGCAGTGGTTTCTGTTCTTGGAAAAAGTATTTCACAATCATGCTATGATCATAATTTATACTGGGACAACGAGCCAAATTCTTTCTCGGAGCTAACCACAACCTCACGGAGACGCTATCTTGAAATCTCATGTAATCGAGCAGCAAGAGCTCCAAACTTTCATTTCGTTATAGTGTCGGTACTGCTTCGGACAAGATAAATAAACAATCGGTAGAAGACACGTCAACTCCCTTGGACAAGTCAGCGCATGTAGCGTTAGCACACGTGCAGCCGCTAGTGATCGGACAAGTACCCCCATGAAACACATCAGCCCTAACTAATCAATGAATGTTGCTTTTTAAAACAGCAAGTGGCAGATATTCTGAAGATAAATAATTCTTCGATAAAGAACGGAGTTCCAAAAGGGTGGTGGTTATCACCGTGCGGTACGGTCTGAGCTGGTTCGTTGTGAACACGGCGGTCATTGCGATGACTGCTATGACCAGCGTGTTCGCAATGCGTAAGCTGAGAGACGGGCAATTCTCGAGCATTCTTGTGGGTCTGTGCGCTTGTCCTTCAGTAGCTTTGCAGAGCCACTCACAGGGTTTTACACGTTAGCTATATCTTTTATACTTTTTTATTTTTTATTTGACTATTTTCAGCAAACTTCTAGACAGCCTCGTACACATTCCATGGACAGATAATGTTCCTGAAGACGGTATATGCGCGTGTTTAGTATATGTTTGGTATATGTTTGTGACTTAACCAATTTGACCACTCCATTCTGTCAGATTCTTGTAATTTACACGGAATAAATATCAGTGGGGGGGAAAAAAGTTCTGATTACCGATTTATTGGACTCGCATAGCTTAACACGAGCGAGTTTGCGAGCGAACCCTAGAGGACACGGAAAAAGCGCAGCAATTAGGGGGCAAAGACCATTTACACAATCCCTTGGAAATGGCAAAAAAATTCTCTAATTGATGCCATGAGTTTGCTAATAAGTGTAGCCGCCACTGCCCAAATGAATCCCCTGCGGTTCTCCCTTTGAGATTCTCTCCTCGGCTTTGGGAGCAACCCTGCGGCTTTCTGTGGCGACAATACCTTGCCGTTTATTACTGCAGTTGAGTCAGACATGGAATGCGATTGTTCTCCGGCCGATAGTGACATCTGTCCCCCCGAAGACGCAGCTCCCCCTCGATACAACACAAAATCAGCTCTTCAAGCTGCTTAATTAGTGGAAGAGTTTTTTCATCCGAGACATGGATACGTGAGATTCCAGTCGCCGGCCGAGGCAACATGTAGTATAATCCATTGCAAAATTGTTAAATAACACAAAGGCGAAAACAGTATGCGCATACCATGGACTGCAAGGAAAGAATGCTTTATTAATATTAAAATTAATTCCTTTCTACATATTGTACTTTAAATACGTTTTAAAATGTTTAATATAGGTAAAAGAACCATCAAACGCCATTTGGATGTTCTTATTACGTGTTGTTACAGTACGTATTGAGTCCTTGGTAAATTTTATGTTCCGTAATAGTTTTGTGGCAACACTGCAGTCTTACTGCCACAGTATTTTGCGGTTGTGTTTTAATTACTACACTGTGACAGAATTTTTTAGGATGTATTGTGTGGAGAGAGAAACACCTCTTGTAAAACATGGTCTCTACAAAAGATCTTAGAATGTTGTATGAGTTGTATCCAATTTCCTTAGTTACAGTCACGGACCTGGACTCATTTCAAAGACTCCTTTCAAAATTACAGCACATGTACGGGTTCAGCTGGTTTTCACATGTTCCTAAACCATCACATTTTCGTATTTATTTTTAAAATTGGTGCTATCTTTTAGCATTTTATCATTTAACGTTTAAACAAATCTGATATATCTGCCTTTTATTAGATTCATTGTTTGGCGGGATATTGTTTTTAGTTATTCTTTTCGGGTTTACATGAAGGTGAAAACCTCTTCCCTGCCTTCTGCGTGGCATCAGCAGAGTATGTATGTCATTTTTTCCCTGATAAATGCCTGGCAGTTTGGCGTTTTTTCCTGGTTGAAATGACCTATAATTCGCCACTAACGGCTGCTTTAGGCTGGACCATAACAGCTTTTCATTACACCGGCCTGCACCAGAAACAACTTAGCGAAAGGGTCCTTTTTTTTTTTTTTTTATAATTGCTTACCATTACAAATAACATGTGGTGGGAGGGGGGCATCAGTGCCCCCTCACAAACCTAATAATAATTGGACAATTAAACTTTAGCGGTGTAGTTAGCACTCCAGAGCAGCAAACTGTTTGGTTCATAGTGAAGACCCCTCCATTTTTAACTAAGGCCAATACCATATTGTCATGTCGCAAGACCCCTATTTCAAAGCGTCGTTGCATTTTGTGCTTGTGTCGGATCAGTAATGAAACCTCAGTGATCCTGGGGCGGCGTGAGTTTAATTGTAAAAACAAGCATGTGCTGTTTTGTTTCATTCCGTATGTGTATGGTCTTCCTGAAAAAGAATTGGTTCTGAACAGTCCAGGTAATTTTCTAATAAATCCTTTAAATGGTGAATGTAGAATGTGCTCTCAGTAGGGATTTTGTAACATAACACGGAAAAATGAATTGCCAGATAAGCCACAGTGTTTATAACGTACAATTACCCACATTATTTTCCGGTGTACCTTGGATTTGTCTGGAAACAAAGCTTCCAGTAATGGAAAGATGCTAGGAAACACTGTTTCCTTATGCTGTTGCTCGATGATGCGGTCTCCATCCCCTTTCCAGACGAATCCGGAGGTGATTTCAGGGGCAAACTTTCCCCTTAATTTCCGGCCTGCCTCCTCCACTAGCATGTACGTATGTCACAGCTGTAGGTTTTTTTTTATTCAAAACCTTCCCCATAAAGACCCCTGCAGTGTTTTTCAGCTGGGGTCTCCACCCCCAGATCACAGGAAACAAAAGGACAGTCTGAGGCCCGTTTTCCTGCTGGGGTATGTTTCAATGTGCTCATGAGTCATTGATATCTGTAACGTACGGCGTTGATATCTGTAGCGTACGCCGTTGATATCTGTAACGTACACCATTGGTCATTTGTAACGTACGATGTTGGTCTTTTGTAATGTACAATGTTTATTTCTGTCACATAGGGCATTGATATGTATAATACACAGAGCTGAAATTTGCTGAAACCAGAAAATAATTAGAAAAGGATACTGACCACAAAATGCATTCAATAATTTTCGTCAACCTGAAAAAGATTATGTCATTGTCATTTATAGATGAATAAAATAACCCAAAAGTTTTCATTTAGTTTTTTATATTGCTTTTTCACAAGAGAACAAGACTAAAACTAGCTTCAAAATGTACAGTCAAATAACTGTAAAACTCATCAAAGAACTGCAGCTATGATATCACAAAATTTCAATAGAATTTTCCTACCCGCAGAATATGTTAGCAATAGAAAACACTGCCACTGTTGTAGTACCAGATAAACAGTAAGCAGTTTGTATTTACCAGACGAGTGTGTAGTCACGTTGCTTTGCATTATTTATGCATGCTAAACAAATATACTTCACACATGCAAAGCTAGGACCTGCTCTTCTAGGGTAATAGCTTGGTGCACCAGGAAATACTTCATTTTCCAGATTATGAATATACCCAAAGTCCTAATCTTATCCTTGAACGGCAGTCGACGGAATTTGATTCTCGTTCTGTATTATTTATACAAACTGGGGATTGTTATGGGCATTTTCACTTCAGCATGGCGCAATAATATTAACAGGGAGCAAAGTACCTAATTTCCATGGCCGTGTTTACAAGTGGCTGTGCTGCGTCTGGGTTCTGCTGACAGGAGGGCCTTGGCATAGCGGCGAAACACGCCCGCAATTCAACTGGAGAGACAACGCTGGCTTTCTTTCCCAGGCACAGGATGGACATAACTCACGTCAATTAAACTAACTGCAAAACCAGTACAGTTTGTGTTTCTCCAGCAAAAAAAAAAAAAAACATAAATAAATGAAAATGCTGGCTAACAGACAATGAGCGGAATAACTTTAATTGGGGCATGGGTATTGCATATAAAGAACAGAGAAATGTGTAAGGTTGACTGTGTTAATCACAGTGGTTAATGATAACCGGCGGTAGTAGCACCACCATTCTTACAATCCCACCACTAATTAATCTGCTGGGAGTGATGTGGCTGAAATATAACTGATCGCTAGGTGGTGCTACTTCTCCTCCAGAGAAAATAATCCAAACCAAGCCCTTTCAAATATAATGCTCCAAACAGTGTGTCAACAGTCCAAAAATGTGTTAACATAGTTATTTTGCTAAGTGTCAGTCCAGTTTAGAGCGTCTGTATTTTCAAAGGCGCCGGAAGCAGTTATGAGTTCACAAATTCTGAAACGTCGAAGGTGCCAGGTCGCCAAGGTTACCTCACCTAGTGACACAAATCCACCCGCACTGAAGACGGGAGTATTTCGCAGTGCGAAGATTGAAAGGCAACTGGAAAACAAGCCCTTCGCCGTCTACTGTTCGGTCAGAAAAAATAAACATTTTCTCATTGAATCAGGAAATCAGTAAAGAAGAGAACTGATGTGTTTGCACAGCCTCTTGGGATGAATTTTGATAAACATAGGTCCGTGGCTATTTATATCAGAGCACTTGAGCAGAAGGCTACGGAGAAGGCCGTTTCTTTCGTCTGACGCCAGCCCTAAATTCTCCTCGCTGAAAAATAACGTGATCGGGGGATAACTGATGATAGTTGACTGAAGTAATTCAGGTGATGACGGTCCATCAGCCGAAAACGCAGCCAGCAGCCAGCTTCAGGTTAGGTAGCAGCTGTGACCCTAATTACGGTGGCTGATTTATACTTGAATAAATCCCCCTATAAGTCACCTCTTCTGAAAAGAGCAGTTAAACTGCGTGTACTCTTCACTAAACAGTGGAGGTTTTGTTTGAAATAAATTTATAAAGCTCTCCTGGAAGCATATGGTATATTTCCCTCTTATTAATAATTCAAATCAAATGAGCAAAGCTGAGTTGGGTGGATTACTGCAGCATTTGTCCTACATTAATATGAGAGACATTTTGTAAATGGGACCATTTCATTAAAAAACAATTCTGGTTAAAAGTACTGCTTTTTTCCCTTTCATGCCAAAAGAATGGGCTGATTATTTTTCATTTATCCACCTGTATTTTAAAACTGTGTTGCAGTGCATTAATCGCCAAGAACCACTCATTCTTAATCTGTTAATCAAAATCAAAATCCAGGCCTTCTCAAGCAGTGTCAGCACCAATGTTTCTCTGACAAATGTTCAGACCTCCAGGACTAGGGCCAGTATTCAGAGTAGCCCCATAATAACTCTGTCAACCTTATTTCAAATGTGTCGCCTTTTTTTCCTCAGGTTATCATGCAGTAAAAATGTAACAACCTGACCAAATAATACCCACCTTCTGTGTTCAGATAGGCATGGACCTTCCCGGTGAAGAACCATAGGTAAAAACCAGCAATGCTCTTAATTCATTCCTGGCCATGTCTAAACTACCGGGTACCCCCGGTCCCATTTTGCGGTTACTTTGTGGCGGGGTTTTTTTTTTGGTAAAGTAGCGACACAATCGCAGTCTTATCTTTTAGATGAGCTCTCCATGCGGTGCTGGGGGGGGGGGGGGGGGGGGGGGGGGGGGGGGGGGGGGGGGGGCGGGGAGGGGGGGGGGG
>JAOYSI010031618.1:2199-67039 GCA_025775065.1 Hiodon alosoides
TGCACACGACACGGCAACGCCCGGGATGTAATGTCTCGTGTCACCTGCAGGCGGCGCGACAACGCCCGGGATGTAATATCTCGTGTCACCTGCAGGCGGCGCGACAACGCCCGGGATGTAATGTCTCATGTCACCTGCACACGACACGGCAACGCCCGGGATGTAATGTCTCGTGTCACCTGCAGGCGGCGCGACAACGCCCGGGATGTAATGTCTTGTGTCACCTGCGCAAGGCATGGCAACGCCCGGGATGTAATGTCTCATGTCCCCTGCAGGCGGCACGGCAACGCCCGGGATGTAATGTCTCATGTAACCTGCGCGCGACAACGCCCGGGATGTAATGTCTCGTGTTACCTGCAGGTGGCACGGCAACGCCCGGGATGTAATGTCTGGTGTCACCTGCGCCTGGTACAACAATGCCTGGGATGTAATGTCTCGTGTCACCAGCGCGCGACAACGCCCGGGATGTAATGTCTCGTGTGACCTGTGTGCGGCGCGACAACGCCCGGGATGTAATGTCTCGTGTCACCTGCGTGTGGCGCGACAACGCCCGGGATGTAATGTCTCGTGTCACCTGCGTGCGGCGCGACAACGCCCGGGATGTAATGTCTCGTGTCACCTGCGTGCGGCGCGACAACGCCAGGGATGTAATGTCTCATGTCACCTGCAGACGGCGCGACAACGCCCGGGATGTAATGTCTCATGTCACCTGCAGGCGGCGCGACAACGCCCGGGATGTAATGTGTCATGTCACCTGCAGGCGGCGCGACAACGCCCGGGATGTAATGTCTCGTGTCACCTGCGCAAGGCATGGCAACGCCCGGGATGTAATGTCTCATGTCACCTGCAGGCGGCACGGCAACGCCCGGGATGTAATGCCTCGTGTCACCTGCGTGCGGCACGACAACGCCCGGCATGTAATGTCTCGTGTCACCTGCGCGCGGCGCGACAACGCCCGGGATGTAATGTCTCGTGTCACCTGCGTGCGGCGCGACAGCGCCCGGGATGTAATGTGTCACCTGCAGCTGGTACAACAATTCCCGGGATGTAATGTCTCGTGTCACCTGCGCGCGACAACGCCCGGGATGTAATGTCTCGTGTCACCTGCGTGCGGCGCGACAACGCCCGGGATGTAATGTCTCGTGTCACCTGCGCGCGACAACGCCCGGGATGTAATGTATCGTGTCACCTGCGCGCGACAACGCCCGGGATGTAATGTCTCGTGTCCCCTGCGCCTGGTACAACAACGCCCGGGATGTAATGTCTCATGTAACCTACGCGCGGCACGGCAACGCCCGGGATGTAATGTCTTGTGTCACCTGCACGCGACAACGCCCGGGATGTAATATCTCGTGTCACCTGCGCGCGACAACGCCCGGGATGTAATGTCTCGTGTCACCTGCGCGTGGCACGACAACGCCCGGCATGTAATGTCTCGTGTCACCTGCGCGCGACAACGCCCGGCATGTAATGTCTCTTGTCACCTGCGCGCGACAACGCCCGGGATGAAATGTCTCATGTGACCTGCGTGCGGCGCGACAACGCCCGGCATGTAATGTCTCGTGTCACCTGCGCCTGGTACAGATCTCATTATTTATTGTGATAGATGGATCCTTAGATGGGTCTTAATTGCTTCTTTCGGTCAAAGGAGAAAGAATAAACAAATCTGACATTATAAGAAGGGTGTAGGCCTAGCTTGGGGATTGTAGGATAATGAAGATAATTGGCATGGACCAAGCTGCTTAGGTCACAAAGATTTCTACTGCCCCACCCCCCGCCCCCACTCACACATTCATTAGAACTGCTGCTCTTTAGGAAGTTACATCTCCGTCACATGGTTTTTCAACCCACAGCCACAGTCGGAACACCTGGCCCAGAATCCCTTGAGATTCTGGAGCATCTTGGATGCTCTTTAGCTCCAATTTAGAATAGGCTCCTCATTGGAGCAGGTGTGTCGCAGACTGAGCCGGCAGCTGCTTCAGTGAACTGGGCGGAGGATGAGACAAGGGACCCTACAAAGCAATTCAGCATTTAGGAGCCCTGTAGCTGACGACTGTGTCACATTTTCTCACTAATTTTGAACAGAAGTGGCACGGCGTGATAGTGCTCTGTGAGTGACCTTTCAGCGGTCAGACGGCTCCCGTGTACAGCGACTGTGACCTCGCTGCTGCATGCCTGAAAGTCAACTTTATCCTTTGTAAGTGGTTGTGCAGCCCTGGTAGCCCTGGTTATGCCCTGCCACATTCTATTCAGGCGGCTCGCATTAGTATTCATGCAACGTTTCTAGGCCAGACAGAGCCCACGTACCCCTCACCAGGACAGGTCTCTCGCTGTCTGCTGGTCATGCACCAGAACGGGCCGCGCTCTTGCCACACAGTGCTAATTATGCAGCACTTGCAGCACAATCACGCAGCAATTTTACAACCGCGTCTTCTTAATATCCAAGAGTGTAGCAATTAATCGTAGGGATTTCGGTTTAGGAAATAATAATTGAAGGATTTTTTTGTAGCTATTGCAGTGTATTACAGACTGGTGGCGAATGGATAGAGATGAGGAAAGTAGCGTACCGTATTCATTTTAAAAAGATTGAGTTTGCCATTGGGCGAGGTTCTGCTCTAAGACGTAAGCAGAGATAGCTGCTATGAATTCATGCTTCTCAGTTTGCCATAGGATCTGGTGTAGAGCAGTCTGGTCGCAGCGCGCAGACACGCCCACATCCAGATAGTGCTTCGCCGCTGTCTTGAATTATTGATGGCATGATTCTGCAGAAAGTGGGGGGCTCGATGTGGATTAAAAAGTGATGCAGACACTGGGGGCGTCTGCCTGTAAATCCTGAGCTGGTAAACGCCAGCTGCGGTGTGAGATCAGGCCCCTGTTTTGAAGAAAGACCTTTGCCGTCGCTCCGTTCCTTCATGATCTAGTGGCGGAAGCCCTGCCCCATCTGCCTGGCCAGGGCAGCGGGGGTCCGGCCCTCCAATGCCACGCCTTCCTGCCCGGTTCAGTCTGATCCCATGCCATGCGGCTCCTAGCCCGCGCCACCCGGCAGAAGCAGTTCCAGTGTCCATTTAAAGAGGATCAAGATCAAATGTGATGCAGTGAGACATGTGAAACATCTTTACATGCTTTCAAAAGACGAGAAATCTTGCAACAGTGGTCATTTCAAGGCTGCAAGAGTGTGTATATGTATATTCCCAGAATACGTGTAGCTACAGGTTTTTGTGTCTTTGAGTAATTAAGGGACTTTTTAGAATATAATGCTGTGCAGCTCATGTTGTTTTACCAGATGTGATGACCTACAGCTGGTGATACAGCAGACACTGTTAACTTGACTAGTCATCAAGCTGATGTTGTGGAACTGGTCTGCCTGTCTTGGATGGAAGTATTTCATTTGCATTGCACATCATGGCAGATACGAGACTAGACTCGCATTTCTCATCTGAAGCAGAAACTCAATTCCTGATCATTTTATTTATTTAGAGGTTACGTGAGTAGTTCTGCCGTAGAAACACAGAAAACCAAGTAGTACCAAGTTGTAAAATATTATTTTGGTTCTTAGTTCTGGCCAATTGATGGTCTTTTGAGTAATTTTATTACGCGAGTGTCAGTCAATTATTTATGTAACATGGTATTGTAAGCCATTTGGAAAAGCATTTAGACTGTAACTATAAATAGTTGACCTAAAAAGATTATGAAACCGTAGTACCAAATTTCTTCATCCTGTTTGTTGTGTGCGAAGAGAATCCCATCTCTATCGAATTCTGCTGGTGGAGGGAGTTACGACTTCATTTACACCATCAAACGCCTAACAATCCAGTCTTATCAAATCCTTTTACTTCTTACGCAATTCATTGCTGCTATTTTCCCACCTGGCTCTTCCGACTTGACGTCTGCTGCAGTCTATTGATGCTGTCTGCTCTCACCAAGCTGCTGTCTCCTGTCTGCTTGCTGTTCGATGATGTCCATTTGTAGTTCAGACGAGACAGCTGAACGTGTTGTGTCGGGGAATAACGGTCCTTTTGTCAAACAAAAAGGAAATAAAAATATGTGAGTTTATTTTTGTGTTTATTTGTGTTTCTTTTGATTATAATTGAATGCAATAACCAAGCTAATTAAGTCATTCAGCCTACTTAACATTTAATACATTAACATTTAATATGTTCATACATTATTAATTCTGCTGGTGTATGTTAATTTACTATTTTTTGAGGAGAACACTCCAGAAACTCTTTTAAACAGAGATATTTAGGGACCTTCCTACTGACTGGTGGCCTGCTTAGGGACTGACTGGTGGCCTGAGAACAGGAATTCAGTAACAGGAGTGACATAATGATTGGGTGAGCGAAAGGCAAATGTAGAGCCTCTAGCGCTTTAAGACAGTAGTATTCCTACAGAGGGGAATCAAATGCAGTTGAAATGAAGCTCACTTAGTCCTGACTGGAGAGTGGCCCTCCCAGCCCTATGTCTTATTTCAGACAACAGCGCTGAATTAAAAGAAGTGTGTCCCAACGGTAAGAACAGGCAAGAGGGAAGCAAAGCAAATTATTTAGCGCAACGAAAGATGGGCATGCTCTCCACAGACCTCTGCATCCATTCAGAGTGAAGGGCACTGTTCATGCAGCTACTGGGCGAGGCAGAATAAGGTTGGCTGCTCTCTGCAGATCTCTGCATGCATTCAGATGGAAGGGCACTGTTCATGCAGCTACTGGGCCAGGCAGAATAAGGTTGGCTGCTCTCTGCAGACCTCTGCATGCATTCAGATGGAAGGGCACTGTTCATGCAGCTACTGGGCGAGGCAGAATAAGGTTGGCTGCTCTCTGCAGATCTCTGCATGCATTCAGACGGAAGGACCCTGTGCAAACAGCTACTGGGCAGGGCAGCCGTCTTCTGTCTGGATTTTTCTACAGCTGTCCCTGGTTGCCATAGCAACTCCACTCCAGTTGTAACCACAGCCTTTTAGTCCGGGATCAGAGGTCATTCTCCACATTTATCCGTAAACGTGTATTTTATTCATGTATTCAATAGCCAGTGTTCTTGTGTCATCAATATACCAGGCTGCTACTATCTATCATTTTGACAGCTCACGACAGCCCAAGTGTAGATAAATGAGTTTCACCCTGACCTTATCTAACCCATCCCTCAATACTCCCTCAGGTCACAATTATAAAATGGCTAGACTACAGTTATTTAAATGTTCGTGTATTGTTTATTTGGGGGTTTTTTGTTTTCGTTGGCCTCGACAACTTTGTATTTACATTTTATTAATTCCCTGGGTCGTAATCCATAAAATAGCAAAACACAGGGTCTTTTTGAAATCCTCAGGACCAAAGTTCCTTGCTCAAGATTGCGCTATGCCAACTAGCTATGGTTTTAATCTATTATCCCACAGCCCAAGTCATTGATGTTCATACGTCAGCATTTAACTGGAACCCCCTCCTTTCATCATTAGTGGGGGAACAACACAGAGTCAACATAATTTCTCATTTTCCACTTTAGTCTGTAATTACTAGGTTTCCTTAAATATTTAATATTAGCCATGGAATATTTCAGAGACATTTCTTAGTTGGGTCGATATTTTGAATAGTGACTTGTGATTTAGTATTCATCACCACAGTCATCATGTGGGTTCATTAGGAATGCAGCACAGAGATATACAAAGCCCTGGGTAAGACAGCATGAGTGTCCTATTTGTTATACATCGCTGTGAATTATGGGCGTATATTTGGGCAGCAGTATTAGGCTACCTGGTTTCCACACCAACAGGATCCCATCTGCATTGTTTCACTGGGTTTCACTGAGTGGCTGAGGTGTCTGCAGTGTCGTTGGGTTCGCTCCGGTTGAGCCATACCGAGCGCACTTCAACCCCATGTTGACGGTGGTGAGCACAGTGAAGGCTGGGGATTAGGACGCACGCCAACCAAACTAATTAAAGAGCAACTTAAAAGACCCCGTCTGCTCTGCTCTTTGACTTAGCCATGCCGCTTGGCTCGTGCATTATGCATGAGAAGCAGGCTGCAGGGTGTGGAAATCCTCGTCTCCGAGTTGTTCAGCCTGTCCAAGTGTGTAGGGCCAGTGGCTTAGCAGTAGTGTGGCGGGCTGCAGTTGGCACATGATGAACCTTCATTCAGCGTCAAACTCTGTGGCTGACCAGACGGAGCAGTCTTACAGCCAGGTGGACTGGAGACTGGCCAGCTGCATTATCATGGCAGAATGGAAACTGGTTGTTCTCTGTGGGTTTTATAGATTGTGTGATGTGCAATATACTGTCAATTTTCCTGACAACTTGGTCACAAGAAGGAAAAAAATCACCAAGCTATGAAAAGATTGTTATGAATTGCTAGACGCCATAGTAGAAAGCACGGATAAAAATGTAACGTGAATGTCTCTGCTCCTGCAGGCTGCTCTGGCCGGAGGCACAACCATGGTGATAGGACACGTCCTGCCAGACAAGGACACATCCCTGCTGGAGGCTTACGAGAAGTGCCGCGCTCTGGCTGACCCCAAGGCCTGCTGCGACTACGCCCTGCATGTGGGCGTTACTTGGTGGGGTCCCAAGGTACCTGCCCTGTTTCTTGCTCATGTTCTCAACCTGAATCGTGCTACTTTCTACAAGCTTCCAATTGAGTGAATGGACATTGAATGGACTGGAATCCTTTCTTCCAGAAGCCATGTCTTGATTTAAAAAAAGAAAAAGACGTTATTTTATATTGTGAATATCTCTTCAAGGGAATGCCAGCTTCATTCCTCTCCCAGGTCAAGCCCCAGAGCGTAAGATACCCTAACCAACAGCCTGTATCCTTTTTTCAGGTGCGGGCCGAGATGGAGATGCTGGTCCGAGAAAGGGGAGTGAACTCCTTTCAGATGTTCATGGCCTACAAGGACCTGCAGATGCTGAGGGACAGCGAGCTCTACCAGGTCTTCCAAACCTGCAAGGACATCGGGGCTGTGGCGCGTGTCCATGCAGAAAATGGGGAGCTGGTGGCTGAGGTGAGGGTGCTCTGCTGGCCACGCCCAGAGCAATGATGTCACATGGGGAGTCCTTGATGACATTTATTTAGTTTAGCTACAGCATATGACAGCAGCCATGCCACGCACTCCAGGTTCACCCTGCAAGCAATGCACTGCAATGCACTGAAGTCAGTTTGCCTGAAAACAAACAGTTAGCTTTTTCTGTAAAAAGAACTATTACCTTTGGAGGCAGGCTGAGGTTAGAATGCACTTGCACACACACAGAAATATACGCATCTGACACACATCTTACCAAGCGCAGGCAGCTCCCCCTTTCTTTCTCTGGCCCTCTCTATGCCTGCGTGTGCCAGCCCCTCCTCTTCTCTGCATCCCTCAGGCACCAATCCAATCATGCACAGAAAGAGCTAAAAACAAAGCTGCCTCTCTGCCAGCCATCTTTCCTGCGGAAGTCTGTCTGAGTATAATATACAGACTGAAGGGCCTTCTTTCCTGTGGAAGTCCACCTGCCTATAATATACAGACCACAGAGCCATCTTTCCTGCAGAAGTCCGTCTGCATATAATATACAGACTGCAGAGCCATCTTTCCTGCAGAAGTCCGTCTGCGTATAATATACAGACTGCAGAGCCATCTTTCCTGCAGAAGTCAGTCTGCGTATAATATACAGACTGCAGAG
Organism: Hiodon alosoides; assembly: GCA_025775065.1. Taxonomy (NCBI): domain Eukaryota; kingdom Metazoa; phylum Chordata; class Actinopteri; order Hiodontiformes; family Hiodontidae; genus Hiodon; species Hiodon alosoides. The sequence continues at coordinate 9,842 of JAOYSI010031618.1, forward strand.
CCATCTATCCTGCAGAAGTCCGTCTGCGTATAATATACAGACTGCAGAGCCATCTTTCCTGCAGAAGTCCGTCTTCGTATGATAAACAGACTGCAGAGTCATCTTTCCTGCAGAAGTCCGTCTTCGTATGATAAACAGACTGCAGAGTCATCTTTCCTGCAGAAGTCCGTCTGCGCATGCTGTCTGCTATGCTTTGTAAAGACCCCCTGCAGGTGCAGTGAAGCCTCCGGGTGTTAATCGGGTTGTGGCACTAAGCAGGGTTTCACCCCTCCGTCTCATGTGTAATAAGGGTCCGCTGCTGACATTTTTCCCCAGCCTAGAAAGTGGATTATTGCGGATTTAAGCCAAGAGCCACGACGTGCTTAGTGCCGTGCCAGACCCACACTGTCCTCTTTTTTTATTCCGAGTTCTCAACCTGATCCTTGTCGCGAGCATTGGCATTTTTACCTCTCCCCTATCTGAAATCTGAAAAGCCTGGAACATCTCAATTCACTTTAAACTTTAGTCATATCCTTTTGATCATTTGTTTAAACGTTGCATATTCTTGCTGGGCCAGTCTGTAGTTAATCAAGCTCCCTCTGGTGGCAGGATTAGGACAATAAAGTTGATAATCAGTTGGAATACGTGAAAAGTTTTACAAAATTCTGTCAATGAACCGTATAGGTTGATATCCCAGCAGTGCTACTATCAATTTGCAGCTCAGAGTCTGTGATTGAATTCAGGCCTGAAATTCTCATGGCAGCACCAAACCCCCAAAACCAGCGGTGAGTGCCAGTCACGTTGCAGGATTATAGTGTTGATTCTGTGGTTGTATCTCACAGTATGTGAATTCAGTCGCACAGCCAGTCTGTCAACGGTGTTGCTTCCGAGTCTGTTGGCCTAAGGTTGTATCTGATTGTATTAGATTGTATCACGGAAATGTCACTCATAAGTGCCAGAACAAGGTTTTCTGTCAGGTGCATGATATGACCCTCTGAATGTACATCATTCAGTTCCATACAGTTCTGATGTCCAGGCTGTCCCGGTTAGGTGCACGCTTTTGGGCCCTGTATAATTGTGCTTTGGTCTCTGGTTTCTTATGTGCAGTAGAGGATCCGGAGCCCATATAACATGATCGACCTCTTAGCTTGTAATTCAGCTCATGGCTTTTTTCGACGTCAAAAGGGCCTTTAACTGCGGTTACTGTGGTGCACGGTACCTTCTTCGTTTCCATTTTCCTTCTCCCATGGCAACCATTGTAAAAAAAAAACTCCCAACACACTCACACACATTTACGGATATGGAAGTTTAAAAGACATGCTTTATTACAGGCAATGGGGTAAATGTTCTGGTTTGTGGGGAAAATCCCCCATCATGGGTTCCCAATCACCCAATTCATGATTTATGATTTATGATTGCTCATGTCATTTTGAAAAGCCAATGTAGACAGCCATTTGATAAAATGAATTATTCTCAATGGGTTAACTGAAGGCTTGCTACACTAGGAAACGTTGACAGGCACTCTGTATTTTTACATTTACAAATTGTTATTATTAAGCCTGTATTAAATGTCAAGTTTTAAAAAAGGCACATTGTATTTTAACAATGGAAGAAGATTTAACACGAGTCCTACGTCTGTAACTGCGGGAGTACCAGGCTTCTCTGTAAAATTATGAACGGGCCTTTCTTTGTGTTTGTGTTTCTCAGGGAGCTAAGGAGGCTCTGGACTTGGGCATCGTTGGACCAGAGGGCATCGAGATCAGCAGACCGGAGGAGGTAGGAGGCTCCCCCCCCCTCTCTCTCTCTCTTTCTCTCTCAACAAAGACAGCTGTTCTACACTTCTTTATTATCTCCTTATCAGTGTAAGAAGTTGCTGAGTGGACTGTAAAGCAGATTACACGTCCCTGATCGCCCGAAGATATTTTGTTGTTTAACTTTGCTGCTCTACTGCTTTCCACTTTCAGTCAACAAAATTAAAAAAAAATGCAAGATGTATCTTACTGAATACACCAACCTAATGATGTCGATGCACATGTTTAAAGGTTTTAATCTAGTGTTTTGTACTGCTTGGTATGTGTGTCATACAAGTGAACTCTGAACTTTTCACTCCTGATTGAAGTACATGGTTATCCTCTAACGTTCACACTCCCGAAAGGAAGTAAGAGGTTATTTGCTCTTATCCTCTTTCCTAGCTTAGGCTAATGGCTGTCGTCAGATGAGTTAATATTCTAGCTAGCTAGCGATACAAACACAAAACAATTTATGGTCTGCACTGTATAACCACTTTCAGGTGAAAATGATTAATTAAAAAAATCTTTTTTTAGTTTCCTTAAGGTTAACAAGAATACATAAATAGTGAGAACGTGTCCGTTTTTCTCAATCGCCCAATAGTGAGCTGCTGTTTTGCCATCACACTGAGATGAGAATAACAAAACCAGTTTTCCTGCTTAGCATTCTCTGCCAGCTGTCAGCTCCTGTCTCATCAAAGCATAACTCCACAGTATCATTTTATTGGCCAAAAGGCTTTTTGATGATGCCGTAAAAGTCGGTCAGGCTGAGCAATTGTCTGGAGCTCCTTGAGATTTCCGTGACTGAGCTGAGATGAGACAGATGAGCGCAGCCCCTGTGAGCTCGCAGGAGGTAAAGATCTCATTGAAACATGTGGCAGTCTGGGGCCTTCACTCACCCCTGTGATCTTCACTGTCGGCCAACAGCTGGAGGCGGAGGCCACGCACCGAGCCATCACCATCGCCAACAGAGTGAGTACCGGCCCTGTCTGCGTCAGGAGAGGGCCTGTCCGCGTGCTTCTGCATGTGGCCGAGAGCCGCACGGAGTTGTGTGTTTGTGTTCTGTTGTCGCCGTGCGTCTTCCTGAGGGTTCCGTTGTTTGCTCTTGCGCATCCTGTCTCGCGGTCCTCTCCTCGGGGCTGTATTGACTTGCTCTGCTGTATCACTGGATACTGTCAGAGGCGCCCCTCGATGTGAGGTCACTCTGTTATCCTATCATATATATCTGTCCAAGAGGAAAAGAGCTGAGATGAGCATGAAAGGACCATCAGCATGAACAATCTTCTGATGCAGAAGCTTAGCAACGATTCGTCATAGAAACTAGCAAGCAACAATTGCAGTCAGCAGGCCATTGAGCAGATGTTACCAACTGTATTGTTTGTTTTTATTCTGTGGCTAGATAAAAGTTGGGACTGAATTTGAAAGGCAGTGCTGAAGCTTAAAGGAAAATATCCGTTGTTAAATGCACAGATTTTCCATTATTTGCAATAGACCGGCTCTAGCTATTCAGCTGAAGGTTTTCTTGCCAACTGCCTCTGGATCTAGATTGATTATATTTGTACAGCATCTGCCTCTGATAATTACCAAGGACAGAGAATTCTGCTGGTGTTGATCATACAAAAGCCTAACCCACAATGTTCTCCCACCTATTGGTGATTGCATATGTGATCAGGATTATCTCCTATAACGCAGGCCCACTGCCCCATCTACCTGGTCAATGTGTCCAGCATGGCAGCGGGGGACGTTGTGGCCACAGCCAAGATGCAGGGTAAGCGAGTGCCACGTGTGTTTCGTTCCGTCTCTGTCCTGCCGCTCGGCCACAGTGCGGCGCCTGAAAGCCCTACTTATCCCTGTGCACAGGCAAAGTGGTTCACGGCGAGACGACCACGGCCCACGCGGTGCTGAACGGCATGCACTACTACCACCAGGACTGGGCGCACGCCGCCGCCTACGTCACTGTGCCGCCCCTGCGCCTGGACCCCAACACGCCCAACTATTTGATGAGCCTCCTGGGAAAGTACGTTTCCCGTCTTGGCCGCTCACACGTACATCCTCCCCCGGTTGGAGTCCCATGAGTGTAAATCTGACTGGTGTCGGAACATCGCTTGCCAAAAAGTTATTATCTCGACGCATGTGACTATGTGCAAGCCATTTCCGTAAAGCCTTTTATAAGTATTAACCTCCTTTAGCCACCCCCTTACAGTGGTTGTGTTTGGATTTTTGAAAGAGGTGGAGGGCAGATAGTCGACGGCCCCACCTGAGAACCTGCTGCCTTTGACCTAGGCCAATGACGGCGAAGCGGCTTCAACTGCATCAGGACCAGCTGCGGCCCGTGCAGCTCCATGCTCCACACAGGTGGAGATGCAAAGCTGACTTTGAGCATTCACATGGAGAAAAATCTAACAAAATTCTATCGTGGATTTAAAGCCAACTCCAGGGACAACCCGATGATAAAACACCCCATTTCAGAACTTAACCAGCTAATTCCTCAATATAGCTAATGAGGAAGACACTAAATGGAGCCTGCTTGACTTTAAGCTGGTGTTCATCAATAGCAGACTCAAAAAGATGATGCATTATATTGCATTGCGTTGCCTTAGACTGCCCCAACCCCCCCCCCACTTAGCGAGAATTCTCTGACCCACTGATCCATCAGCTGACTTCAGAAGCCAGTCATTGGCTAATTCAGCTTCATCTAAAATTATATCTTTGTACACACACCTTAGGGGATTAACGGTCAAAAAGGGAACCTGTGCTGAGGATGCTGTTCCACTTATCTCTATGTTGCTCATGTTCTAGTGACACTCTCAACGTGGTGGCCTCTGACCACCGGCCCTTCACCACCAAGCAGAAGGCCATGGGCAAGGAGGACTTCACCAAGATCCCCCATGGCGTGCCTGGGGTGCAGGACCGCATGAGCGTCATCTGGGAGAGGGGCGTGGTAGGTGGCCGCCCCAGCGTCTCTGCTCAGTCACGCCCTCACCGTTCTTTAGTCTGACGCCACACTACTGTCTTTCCACCCTGACAGGTCGGGGGCAAGATGGACGAGAACCAGTTTGTGGCGGTGACAAGCTCGAACGCAGCCAAGATCTACAACCTGTACCCCAGGAAGGGCAGGATAATCCCCGGGGCAGATGCAGATGTGGTGGTATGGGACCCAGATGCAACCAGGTATTTGACCCCCATGAGATAAGAGTCAAAGCAAGAGCTACACTGTGGCACAGCACTGGTCCAAAGCCTTCTATTTAAGTGCATTTCAGAGGAGCAAATTCGACTAGCTGCATCAGCCAAACAGTTCAGCTTTGTAGGAGGTTGAAACAATAATACAGCATATCAAATAATGCAGTACAAGTACAAATATTATTATTAGCAGCTCACCACAGACATGTTACTCAAATGGCCAAATGATCTTAAAATAGAAGGCATCATCTCCTGGTTACGAAGGCAATTACTGCATGATGAATAAAGGTCACTCTCTCTTCTCAATTATCCTGTTAATGATTTTTCATGCTAGCTGCTAGCTGTGCTACTAAAGGTTTTGCCCATCAGACCTGAGCTTTCGGCACAGTGTAAAGGGAAGTAAAATAAGGATGATATTGACCCATTCTCTGGTTGTTACTCTGTTGGACTACCCCTGTTGAGTCTGTATTGGCTTCATATTCTCTTATGTGGAGCTTATACTTGACGGAATTTTGTCCAAGTAAACTGCTTTCCTCCTGAAGGATTTATTAATATTACAGTTTTTTTCAATAGTGATCTGAACACTTTATTTGATAGCCCTTAAAAAAAAACAATCCTTTTTTATGACGATATTTTGAACCTCGACGTTTGGTACATATTGTAGCAACTTTTTATCCTTTTGAAGCCCTTTTAAAAGGCGGCCCCCTTCAGCCAAAACCCCAGTGATGGGCTTACGATCCGTCACTCTCTGTCTGTGCCTGAGCGAATGACCTGAGCCATATCCCATGTGTGCCCTGCCCACCCGTGCAGGACCATCTCCGTGAGCACCCAGTTGCAGGGAGGCGACTTTAATCTCTATGAGAACCTGCGATGTCACGGAGTTCCGCTCGTCACCATTAGCCGCGGCAGGGTGGTGTGTGAGAACGGCGTCTTTATGTGCGCCGAGGGCTCTGGAAAATTCTACCCTCTCAGGACTTTCCCGGACTTCCTCTACAAGAAGATGGTCCAGAGAGAGAAGGTGCAAACCTGATATTAATTTAGCCAGCAAGTAGAAGTAGCTGATCAATGCCAGGCAAAAACACTTCTAATCGGAATCAATAATTGTATAATTATGTAGAGTATGATTCAGATATACAGCAAAATTACATTTATCTGTATTATCTCAGAGGCCAGATTATCAATGCTAACTTATTCTTGGAATCGATTTGATGAATGCTGTTGTTTCTTTTGTTGTTAGGCCCAGGTTTGTTAAGCGGAAGTCTGTGTGTATACGTAATGTCTGTGGTGTGTGTCTGACCGCACAGTGCCAGGCTCTGAAGGGTGTTGAGCGTGCCCCCTACACCGGCGATGTGGCCATGGTGCACAACTATGGGAAGAAGGAATCTGGACCCCCGGATGGTGACAGCGCTACACGGCCCTGCACCCGACACGGGGGAATGAGGGACCTGCACGAGTCCAGCTTCAGCCTGTCTGGTAAACTTATAGAACATGTGCGACCCATTCTTTTAGATCCCTGTGCTGCCAAAATAACCAGTGAAGGTTTTTGTTTTTTTTCATATGTGAACTTTAATGTAAAATGTAGCTTGTGTTGAAATGGACAGGGTTAGTTGGTAGCATTTTGGGAACCAACTGGTGTGGTCTTTGGGTTCTAGTATTGGGGTTCTCAATCCTGGTTCTGGAAGACCCTTGTTTATGTAGTTCTATAATTCCAGCCAAGTACTCAATCCCCTGGATAAACTAATTATGTCCTTATTTTATCTAATTTAGCAATCTTTATATTGAATATTGATAGTTATTTAAAGAGATAGTGGTCCTCTAGGGCCAGGTATAAAAACCCCTTCTTTAGCAAATACCCAAAGATCTATTACAAAAATGTAGGCTCCATAAGTTGTCTGTAAATTAATTATGTAATTAAATCATGAAATATGGTAGTTACTGGACAGGAATGAAGAATAAAAACTACTCCCTGGTTTTCCATGAGGATGAGACCAAGCTGAATCATGGCCCCATATTTCAGGATTTTGGGTGCCTACTTAAATGCTAATAGTTTATTTTGTATTTTGTTTTGTAATTTAGTCCAGTTAATTCTTTGTATTCTGTGATTCATTTTTATTTATTTTACTTTTGCAGGTACCCAGCTAGATGATCATATTCCAAAGAGGTCTTCAGCCAGGATTCTGGCTCCGCCTGGTGGTAGATCCAGTGGCATTTGGTAACCATGGAAACTGTTACCCCAGGACCAAACACAGCAGCAGCGTTTCAGAACAATGCTACTGGGCTACAACACAGATAAATCTGTCTTCGGTAAATTTATGACCAACCAAGAAAACTGCACTGATTTTGATACAGCAGATTCTGTATGAAACATTTTACCTAGGAAAATAAATTAAACAAAAAAGAGCACCATTTTCTGATTGGAGTTGAGTGTTGTTATAAGGCACATAGGGCTGACCCAAATTGTGTATCTATTTGAATGATTGACTGATTTAACTGTATGTAGGAGAGCAATGATAAACCTTGCTTATAATTTTAGTAGGTTTTACAATGGGAAAATTTTATCTCACAAATATGGTCATTGATCCTTTTTTAGTGGATGCCCAGAAAAAGAGAAAATTTTGCTGCGTATTACTGAATGATGAAACCAGTACAGTTTTTGTTGGGTTGCTAAATCAGTGTTGACTGGGTTTATTAACCAATACTAGGAGCAGACAAAATACATAGTGCTATAGATGTAGAATAGTCATGATGCTATGTGCTTTATGTTATGGTGTCTTCTCGGATACTTATTAAAAAGTGAAGCCTCCAAGTTCTATTTATGTAAGCTGTAAAGAGTGTCAGATAAGGAACCTTCCTCAGATAACCTCCCTCAAACCCTTTGATGTAAGTGTTGAGCAGCAGCACATAGCTGCTGATTCCTATACTTAAATATAATTGAACGAGCCCTTAAGTTATGTTGAGTACCACTTAACCATTGTACAACTTGTGATTTATTTGTAACACTTACGGTTTATACGGATGTTAGCATACATACTGTTTGAGTTCCTTTTTTAATGAAGCTGAAGTGTGGTAATGAAATTCAGCTGCTTCAAAACATTTGCGCGTTTTGTTTAATGAAAATGTGGGGTCAATTAGCACTACTATTAGATGTTGCTTTTTAATTAACCTTTAAGACAAGATCACCAATTAGGAGTGTTCTGTTAATTTTGTTACCTCAGAATTCAAGCCAAATTAACAAAAGTAAGGGAATAGATAATGACTAAATTGAAATGTGTATAAATTGAAATTTTCTGTGATACGGCTGTTAGGGGAGGTCTCCCTAAAGTCCTTAAACAGCACAGTATTCATTGGTGACGATTAAAGTAAGTAAATGTATTTCCAGTTGGGTTACTATTCATGTTTACAGACGCGTGCTGATGAACTGACTCTGCTTGTCCCATTCCCTTAAATGTGAATTTTTTCGGAAATGATTTTGACTTCAGATTCATTTCCACTGTTTTTTAAATGCAATACAGTGTTACACCAAGAGGACTTAAGTGGGACTTCACAACCCCTGTCTACATCACAGAATATTACCATGGAACCGCCTTGCACAAGTCTAGAGTTTGCCTACTTTCAGTTGCTTTAATAAAAGCAACAAATCCATATTAATTTTCGTCGGTATGTTTATGTAGAATCAGTTGTGTCTTTATTTGCATTTTGAAATGTTTACCTTAGCTCAGATGAGCTAGTTATGTGGAGTTAGTAACAAAAACTGTTACTAAAACATGCACTGTTCAAATCTATGTCCCTCTATGTTACCTAAACTGGTCCAGCTCACAGAGAAGGTTTTATTAATTGATAAGTTTTGCCATTCAGCCATCATGCATATCAAATGTTTTGAAGGGAGCATGAAAGCAGAAGATTCCCTATGGATTTTGATTCACAAAGACAACATTTTGCACCCATTCTATCGACTACTGATTTTGGCCTTCAAGTCAAAACTGGTCGAGTGGACAAGAAAGCTGTCAAACATTGGAAGGGCCATTGTTGAAAGTATGGATCAGGAGGCATGGTGATGTGGACCGTTTTCACGTGCGGATATTTATTCTGGTAATCTATAAACCCATGACCTTAACCAGAAAGATTTGTCCTACATCTTATACTGCAGGTGGCTCATAGAAGATTTGCGAGGATACCCAATTTCCCCTAAAACTACCAGAGGCCTCTTTGACCCCTGCACTTTTGAGCTTTATACAATAAGCGATTTATTCAAAGGGGAATAACCAGGTACATTTTTAATACTTTTAGGTAATATGAACGTTTTACCATTTTAATAGCATGCACTTCACGATTTCTGACGGTACTTGTACAACATCATAGTTAAGCGTTTTTTAACCTGCACCCTCATACTGTTAATAAATTACTCATGGACACAAAGTCTCAATTGTTCTGTTTTGGGTGCAGTCTTATATCTAATGCTGTATTGGGGTCTGATTTCAGTATGCGGATCACTGCCTAAATCTGTGCTTAACATCACTTGATGACATGTATGACATTTTAATAAGAAAATCACAATACCTCACTCAGCTGTCAGCATGTTAAAAGTTTAAGTGGATCATTACAGTACATTTTGTTTGTGCTTTACAACGTTGCCCAACTCAACATGACCGTGCACTGTATTATCAGAAGAAAACAAATAGAACCACACACCTGCATGAATAGGATGACAATGAAAAGGGCTATCAGTGATAAAAGTACTAGTGCAAGGAAAGGAACAAAAATGTCTTGATTACTTGTTGCTGACCAAGTTTAGAGTTTTACGGCAAACTCGTCCACCTGCAGCAGTTTGGAGTAAACAAGATTGCTAGCCACTTACAACAATACTTATACACTTCACCTGAAACAAGGCTGTTGACAAATTAAATATATTATTCATTATTTTCAGTATGTATTCGTTTTATCGGCTGCTTTTTATTTGAAGATTATTACTTTTTTTTAAATCATTTGTCTTTATATGTACCAATAAAGCTGTATATGAAAAAAAATGTTGTGGAAATGTCACTGTTTTGGGTAGAAGGCGTGTTTCTTCCACCTGTCCAGGAGCTGATTGAGCTGCACAGTTTCACTAGAAAAACACTCAACAGTTTTTATACTTATTTTTTACCTTTCTTGGGTCCGTTTCAGCCTGACACACATGTATGATATTTAAGCATTGTTTATGGTTTGTTTAAAAAAATATATTATTTGTTTTTTAAATCTGAAGTTCAAAAACTATCCTTTTCTTCCATTGTCATAACAGCAGCTAACAAGAGTGCATGAGCAAAAATTGTTTCAATTGGTGCTATAAGTTTTTCTTTCTTTTTTCCCCACGATCAGTACATTTTTAAAACGTACTTTTGGAGTTTCTGTAAAAGGGTACTTTTGTGAAAAGGTTTGTGATTGTATCTGTAGAGACTTGTGTTGAAAGGTGAACTTTAAGTAATGGCTTGTTTCTTATCACATGAATGATTGCAAAATAAATCACAATATTCTCAAACGTGTGCTCTCTACTTTTTGTGCATCCCCTTCGACTTTGGTGGGTCGTTAATTTGTGTGCCAGCAATTATTACCTTTAAGGGTTTGGTGGTTGCTTAAGTGTGCACTCCCTAATAAAAATTCACAGCTTCCCCATTCACAGGATACATTTACAGTAAGACAGGATGTTCCTTAAACCAATCCTGTGAAAGCTGTATCTTCAGTTTATTTTTGCCCCCCAAAATTGTTAGTCTCTTTGTACTAAGTACTAAAACTTTGACCAAACAAAACATTATGTCACTTACTTAAGTCTAGATACAGAAATATAAGATTACTGGCTGACATTTACACAAAATTGATTTATTTTGGAATTTTGAAATACCAAGCTAAAACTATTATATACAGTGTCTTGAAAAAGTATTCAGACCCGACCAATTATCTCATGTTACTCTTTGATATTTTATTTTTAAACACTGAAACTCAAAATCAATAATTGTAAGGTGAAATTGTTTTTTTATGTTAAGAAATATTTGTAAGACAAATAAACTTAAATGTGTTGTATACTTAATTTAAAATCGACCATGAAATCGATCAGCGGGTTGTCAAAGTTTTGTTTCGGCAGAAGCTTTACTTCACAACTTGGGCAGCTGTTACATAAATACATTTTTCAGACAGATCAATCAGTGTCAATTAACAGATAAGACCGGTAGGCTATTTAAAGATGACATTCTTCTGTATTTTAATAGCAGAAGCATCAGACAGTGATGCTCATCGCGACCCAGCATGGCGTTACAACAGCGTCTGTGGATTGTACATTTCTCGTCGCTAGGTCACCCACAAAGTGCGCACGCGCATTTCCCTGGAAGCTCATTGCCAGAGCTGGTTGGATAAGGAGCGGTGTTGGTGGCCTGTTACTAGTGTTTTGCCTAAGCTAGCAACGGAAGCGCCGAGTATCAGACTACGAAGGACTATATCTAACTATAGAGGAAAGGGGAGTCTCCAAGACACAGTGAGTAAATATATCATGAAAGACAACATGTCATCCGATTATTTCTGTGTCATTTTACCTTAGGCAGATGACTGTCCCTGGCTAATAGCTATGTAGCCCGGTTCTGACTGGTATTCAGATACAAATACTTAGTTTAAGTGGCGGCAGTTGGTCGTCAGTTTACCATTCAATGAAATTATCGGCTACGGTTTGTCTGAGTGAGATTTCATAAGAGGCCTGCAGAGGGGGTCGATTTGGCCAAGAAGCAGCGTCGTTGTTCGTGAACATTACCTTTCTATGCGCTGTACGCAGTTGAATTGTTTTCTGCGCTTCTACAGACGGCAGGTATAATATCAAGGTTAGATGGGTTATTACTTCATTAGTAGAATGTTTACATTAATGCACTGAACAGATTCGTTCCAACCCTTATGCGGTTTGAGTACGAAGTTGGATCAATGCAAATAAAATAAACTTATAACCAGTTACCATCTACTCCGGATGCCAAATCGGTTATTACATTGCGCTGTATCTATAAATTGTATTTGATATTTAAAAACCTTTCTGTAGCGTATTTCTTGGTTCCTGTGCTTGAATATTTGATACTTTTATATTGCCGCATATTATAGATAAGTAAATGTGTAAGAAACTGTTACTGAACAGAAGCCTTAGGGGATTAAATTCGTAGTCTGATGGCTGAATAAACTGTCTTGTAAGTGCGCACCCAGACAGCCAAGCTACTGGTTTAATTTATTATGTCATTATGTTGTTTTGCTGTCATCTACGAAATTGAGACAACCCATCGATATATTTACAAAGTCGACAAATGATTGGGGAGGGCTGGATTGTTGGAATGGTACCAAGTGAACTGGCTCAATTTATTTAGATACATGCAGTACAGTCGCACTAATGGATAAATTAATGATAAATGAATTCCATGTACTTGAGCTTCATGCGTTGTAAAAATCGTCTCATTTATTTGTATTGGTGTGCAGTGCGCGTCTACGACCTTTTTGAGATTGAGATTTTTTTTTTTTAAATTGATTTAAAATAGCCAGTTAAAAAAAAAATTGTATCGCACTTATATATTCTTATCTGTAAACAGTTTCTCTTTTACGCAACCTCTATGTTATAATTTTAAAACTAAATGTAACGGTAAAAGATATTACCTACCGGTATTCTGGTTAAAAATGTAAGAATCAGAGGTAATTTTCGCTGAGTCAGTAGACTTCATGCTTACTTCGGCAGCATGCGAAGTACCTATGAAACCCTGAAACATTTTTGGGATACAGGCTGGTTTTATTTTTTGGGTTCTGCCTTGTGCCCGTCATCAAATAACATATAGATTATTATATTGTTGTTTGTTTATTTGTATTTTTTTATTTTATTTTATATTTAATGACTACTTGTTACGTTAAAATTGACGAAATGAACATTTAGATTATGTTTTGAATTCGGTTGCTCTTTGCACAGTGTCACAAAGAAAATCTAATAATTTAAATTTGATTAAGCGTCAGAAATTGTCTTGAAATAAAGGCGTTTCCCTAATTATTGTGCACTCACGGGTACCCTTGATAGCTCTGTAACCGATTGGAAATACTTGTCTGTAACGCTACTCCATATGAAGTCGAGGGCATTGTACTTTTCGGTTCCAAATGCCAATAAGTAAATGGCAAAAGGGAAAAAGGGGGGGGAATTATATTTTTTACATCAATTCTTCTTTTATTGCTATCGATCCTTTTTTTGGGGTGCTATTGTTATTATTTTCAGAAGTTTTGTAAGTCTCTGTGTATCGTTTATAAAATTATTCTTACACAAGGAAGTAACTCAGATGCAACAGGTGCTATCCTACAATAGGAAATGTACACGTTAAAAAGTTCAGCAATATAAACGCATGGTATAACCAAGGAAGTCTCTCACATTGAGGAATGATTTGCTTTTATTTATGTTCACATTGGTGTGCCAAGTGAGACTGTATTTGAAAAGAGTGAAACCAAATACACCCTGCTTCCTATACAGATGATTATGGAGTCATGCAAGACTAGTGAATTCAGTTATTTCGGTATTCGAATGAAGAGTAGTTACTAGGGTTTGAATCTGGCTCCGGTCAGTGTCGGTGTCTCCTCCCACTGTCCGCAGACTAAAAAATTATCCCAGTGTGCATGTGGCTCTGTCTGTGTTTCTCACTGTCTTCTGCCCTGTGATGGACTAGCGTCTAGTCCTGGGTGTACCCTGCCATCCCACCCTATGTTTGCCAAGTTAGGCTCCGGACTCTGACTGAATTGTATAGGTAGTAAAAGACCATTTATAAAATCTAATATTAATGTTCGTAATCCTGATTTGTTTATTTGTTGAGAGCTACGTTAATGTGTAAAAAATAAAAAAACCGGAAGCACAGTATAAACCCTGTTTCGGTCTGGAATCTGTTACATTTATTAATTTTTTTTGCCTTATGAAAGGAAGCAGTATTCATATGAACAAAGGAAAAATAACAAACGAGCTCTCCGTGTGCTACTTTAGAGTCATAATGCAGTACTATTAAAAATTGCTTGTTTTTGGATAAATATTCAGATTTTCGGGGGGGTTTCTTCTTAGCTTTCCTTATTACTGGAAGAGAAATTAAGTGGTCTTTAAATGCCAAGGAATTTCCTCTGCTCAGTGCTATAAACCATGACTCTGTCACCCACATTTCCTCTGCATAGCTGATTACGTCGTGAGAAGCCTCTTTATCCTCTCACCGAAATAAACCCAAATAAGGCAAGAGTGATTATGACCACAGAAGATGCCTAAGAAGGGGTTGTAAAATGGTTCGTTCATCTAGCCATTGGTTGTGCCTTGGTTTTTTTTAATTGTAAAGTTGAGAAATTAGCCTCGAAAGCCGAATTGCTGGGATTATTTCAATGTTCTGGTTGGTTATACCCCATTCTTTTGCCGGTTATATGAGTTTTGCTCTTGTTTAACTGTGGTTTTCTCCCCTTTCTGAATACTAAAACCAAACCCAGTTGCACATGCTGCATCTCCAAACTTAGACTCAAGACCTGTTGTCGACCCAAGACATAACTCACCAACTAATGCATTTCCTTTGCAAAAGTGTCTTTGGAACAGCATAAACTGTCCTCCCAGCTTTAACTGAATCAATGGTGGCAGTCTCAGGTTTTCCTAGTCTGGACATTGTGTTTATACCAGGTGATTGATTTAGAAGATTTAGAGGTTAGATTAGTAGACAAAGCTGAACATTTCAACTCTTCTCTTCAGTTATATTGCTCAGTCAGTCTGTTTAGATGAATATGGATTGTGCATGCATATATATGCAGAATCACGATTCTGATTAGATCAAGTGCAGGTTTGTAAGTCAAAGGCTTCCTTATATAGAGTTGAGATCTGCACCTCTTCACTCCAGCCAAGAGATCCACTGGGATAAACACAGTCACGCGTCACTTGGCTAGAGGGCTGTTGGTGTGTGCTGAGAACGAGAGAAGGGCTAAGGCTGTCCCTGTCCGAGGGGCGCAGAGAAGATCGAGGCTCTATCTGAGAGAACAAACCCAGTGGAATGAACGAGTCTGGGCCTGAGCTGCCATCTGATTAGACTTCTGACTGTCCTGCCAACATTGGGTTCTGCACGTCTTATGATACTCCATGCAACTGGGAATAGGGTTTATCAAATTCATATAAAAGCATGAGGTGTCTGCAACTCCAATCCACCCTCCCACTCCATGAAATGAACTGCGTGGTTGGTTAGTTGCATCACTTCTTCAAATTATGATATTTAAAGTAGGAAGGGAGATACATGGTGAGTTGCTTTGTGAGCAATTCAGAGGTTGGGTGCGCAGGTCTAAGGATTTAAATGGGTTTGAACAGTATCAGAACTTTGTCATGGATGTGGTACAGCTGTTGACGACCTAGCTGAGGGCCATTCCTGTCAAAGAAGGACAAGAAACTGTGACTGCGTTGGGCTACAGAACGCATACGTTGGACAAGTGATGAATCCCGTTTTCCTGCTGTTTCACTGTTAATAGGAGGACCAGGATATGGAAAACAAACTGCATGAGTCCATGGATCCCTCCTGCCTGGTATCACCTATGCAAGCAGGGGGTTGGCCGTGTGGCAGAGTGTATTTTTTGTGGGACACGTTGGGTCCCTTGTCACGGATGGAGAAACATTTGAATGCTATAGAAGTCTTAACATCAGGTGCATCCCCTGATGGCAATAGTCTATCCGTCTGTGAACGGCTTCTTACAGCTGGATAATGCTCCATGCCACAAGGCTAGGATTGTCCAGGAATGCTTCTGGGATCATGATGGTGAATTCAGCTTACTGCATTGGTCTCCTCAGTCACCAGATCTCAAGCCAATCTGTCATTATTAGGATATGGAACAAGCAATTTGTGAAGACTTTGGGACGCAATAGAGTTGGGACACGGGCCAGCATCCCTGCGGCTCGCTTTCAACACCTTGTTGAGTCCATGCCCTGATTAATTCAGGCTGCACTGAGGGCAAAAGCGGGACCGCTTTTTTATCAGGTAAGTGTATCTAATCATGGATATTATTAGGGTACTGTTTTTCCCACGTTGCGAGCGGTAAAGAAATTGGATTAGCAGTTGGATTTGCTATTTGTGTATATAACGCAGGTGTATTGTTAAGCGTTGCTTCCTTGAACAGTCAATTGAAGGTGTGTGGGGCACATCGTTGGGCACAGCATTAAAACAAACCATCAGCCATAAAAAACCAAACCATAATTTTGTTTATGAATGAAACATCATCAGTTCATGTAATACAGTAGCCTAGGCTATTTTAAAGACGACTGGATGTTTATACGGTATATAAATGCCTTGTGTGTTTTTTATTTTATTTTAACACATGAGGGATTTACACCTAAAACACTGTTTATTAAAAAACACACGCTGAAACCAAAGCACTTCAAACACCTGATCAGTGCTATATTTATTTTTACAGTGTGCATTGCACTTCCTGCACAGAGACTTTGTTTTCCTGTTTTACGGAGAACCACTCCTGGCAGAGCCTCTCATTGGGTTTGTCTGTCATATCGAAAATTAAGTCTCTCTTCTTAAGGGGAACAAACTGCTGTGATTGTTTATGGAACCGCACCCTTACCTCACATATATGTTAGCCAACCCTTTTAACAGTTGCATTTGTGCTGGC
This sequence comes from Hiodon alosoides, assembly GCA_025775065.1. Lineage (NCBI taxonomy): Eukaryota > Metazoa > Chordata > Actinopteri > Hiodontiformes > Hiodontidae > Hiodon > Hiodon alosoides. The sequence goes on from JAOYSI010031618.1 coordinate 26,425, forward strand.
TAAGCCGTAAGGCGAAAAATTGCCACATGAATTTGGCCTCACCTAAACTCACCAGGTACCTGCAGTACCTCTCACCTACATGATTTATTCTTATTTATGAGTCTCAGGGTTCTGTATGGAAACCCACATGTGATTGTACAATACTTGAATTTGCTTTTGAGCTTACATGTGTAGTTCATGCAGTGTTGAGTGTGCATTTTGGTACATTCTTCTGTGGGGCTCGTTTTTGTTATGTAATGCTCTTGCGCTCCATTGACTTACAAAATGTGGTTGCAATGCAAAAAATCACTGAGTAAAGAAATCCCACCTTCAGAGTCATGCAAACATGTGGTTGGGCTGTCTGTAAACATTCTGACTGCTTTAGTGCTGTGCACAGCAAGTGCGAGCGTACATTGATGTATGAAAGCATACATCATCTCCCATATGATTGACTTAAACCCCGTTTCTGCCGGCACCTCCTGCTTTCCTGTGCGAGTGCCCTCATTTAAACACTTTACAGTGGATTCATGGTTTTAATAGTTAGCCTTTAATGTGTGCAGTTGCAGATCAGTTTTGGGACTAAATATACATGATTTGGAATATACCTCACTGTCTCTTGTTCACCCTCCTAGATAGCTCTTGTCTCTTGTGTCTGCCTGCTCAGATCAGTTTGGCAGCTGCCCTAACACTGACTTTATTCTGTGATGAAAATAGATGAAATAATATAGGGTGTGGTCAGATATTTTATCTGGTGTAATAATTGACTTGTAATTATCTCAACTATGATCTAGAATCAACATCTGGTGTCTGCATGTGTGGGTTTTCATGAAAAACTGCCAAAAATAGCTGGCTAGAGGATTCGACAGGAGATACAGGAAGTATGTAAATGGACTTATAGATGTATCTTACGTTAGAAGGCTTGAAGAATGCATTTGATGGTACTTTTTTATACCACCTTGTGTATGTTTGACAGTAAATTGCTTCTAAAAATACAAAGAAATTAGAAACTAAGTAACAAGTTAAATGTGTTTAAAATAGTTGACGGGTGTAAGAATTGAATCATGCAACAGTCTGGTAAACTATTGCGATCATGGTAACATGATCATTTGTTAATGATGTGAGAGAGGGGAAAACTGCCATCAGTTTTCATGAAGGAAAGCTACTAATGTTTCTGAGACCAGTGTCTCTCGTCCTACAGGCTGGTACCAGTCCTGCCACTCCCTGCCCCGCCCCCTGTCAGTCGCTCAGCTGTCCTCTGATCCCTTTGAGTCAGCAGATACTGGTTGCCCCGCAGAAGCGCTAGCTAGCTGAGTCCAGCTGGTTCCTGCATGCCGTTTCTGCCAAGGCCAGCCCATGCGTGAACAATCCTGCCTTTTTGTTGTGGCACAATGCTGTAGGGGGCAGCGCATGACAGTCGCACACCGTCCGTACTGATCGTACTGATCATACCGCCAAACCAGAACATCTACTGGGGTTGTTTATTAAAGGCTTGCTGAGCAGCTCACTGGGCAGACGTGGGCAGACCTTAGTCATTTGAATTATTGGACTCTTCATCCTACAGTGCTACTGTCTAATAGTTCATGGCATTTCTCACTGTAGCTGCAGATAGTTCCCATTGTTGGGCTATTGAAATGTGACTTTTATAAGATATTAAAGATTAGACTAGTAGGTCATATAAGGACCTCAAAGAAGTGATAGTGTCTGGATACCGGATATAATTCACAGCAGGCCTATCAAGACTTATCATAGCAAATGAATAGTTGTGCTCTTCAACCTAAATAATTAAATACCAGCTTTTCTCATATCCTATAACTTGTATATTTAAATGCAATATCCTGATTTTTGCCAGACTTTTTGATCGCATATCCTGGGCTTTGCTGGAATAAGTTTTCCATTCTGTAGTTCAGAGCACCGCACTGTGCTAATTGTTTTGAAATAATTTTGTTCTCTAGACAGCATGATGTGTGCCATGCTTACATTAAATCCCAGCAAAGTGTTTATGAGTGGTACTAAACTGAAATAAGTAGCTATCTATGGGTGGTAAGGCTAGCAGGGTTCAGGAGCAGTTTACACTTTTACAGTGGTTTGTTTTTGTTCACAAAATCCCAACTGTAATTCTTCCCTGACTTGAAGCCCGTCTTAGTCTTTTTGCCTTGACTGATGTGGAAGGATTAATGCACTCTAAGTCCACAGGAACTTGGAGCTGGTGTAGGCGCCGGGGCTGACTGTGGGTTGTTTTGACAGACCAAGAGCACAAGCTGTGATGCTGTAGGAGATCGGTTTAAACATGCTGACAAGTGAGGTGTGGGACGGGATTTCGGGGGCGAGCCGCTTTCCGTCCCAGACAGTGGGCCGCACCGGTAATGTGAACCGCCAGGACCGGCGATGTCTCGCTGACGCAGGTACCAACCCTGTCCGCTCTCAGAGCGCTCTCCCGCCGACTGTGTCAAAGACAGCAGGGCTACTACCCAGCATCGGTTTGCTCGTTGGTTCACACGATGCTTTCCAGTAATGCTTCTGTAAAAATTTTCCGGCTCTAAAAAAGCTGTTGTAAATTACACTTCCCATCCATCACTGGGTGTGCAGTTGGCGGAGGGGAGGGCGAGTTAATGTTTCCTGTTGAAAGCCACCAGAGCCGTATCAGCACAATGTTGATCATCGCCCCCCATAACAGCAGATTTCCCATGCTATTTGACTGATTGTTGGGCCTCTAGCTTTGCTAGTTCCACTGTGTTCCATCCTAACTGTTTGATTCAGTCCTCTCACATTGTGATTGATGTTTAACTTAGAATAGCAATCATTTATCGTTATAATTTATACTGATAATTTAACTTTGAACAACAGTAATTTATGCATGATTCACTTTTTTTAGTTAAACACATAACCATGTGTTTGATTCATACAAACGTTTTGCGGGACAACATCAAAGCTTTTCACCCATTATACCAGGGCTCGTTTGCCTTATTGCTACTCGGGGCTAATGGAAAACTACAAATAAGGAGGATTGATTCAGGTTGAATGTTTCATGAAATGACTGAAATTATTTTTTCTAAACAGCAAAACAGGCTGGGGCTGGAGTGCTCTTAGGCTTAATAGCGGAGTTTGTTTAGTTTTTTTGGAGGAATTATGTCTGGGCCTTGGAATAATTCAGCATCTACAGTCATAAAAGTAAAAGTGGAAAGCGATGATGTCTAAATGCAGCCAAAAGTTTAAGGCTGTTTGAGAACAGCCTGGCAAGTTCTGTATTCTGAAATTAACGATCAAGATATGAGAGAGAGAGCTGTTGAGTGGGAGTAAATCGCTCTTTACTTTGTACTCTTTTATTAATTCATTAAGTCATTAATTAATTAAGTAATAAATTCAAATATTCACTGCAGTCTATTTTGTCGAACAAAAAATCTGGCCTCAGAGGCTGCTTCCTTTAGACAATGGGTTTTACCACACGCATGCGCATATGCTCTCGCACACACGCACCCGCAAGCACACACTTACACGCACGCAGGCATCCATGCATGCATGCATGCATGCATGCACACACACACACCCTTACACAGACACATTAGGCATAGTTGTGTGGATTATGTTCAGAAATCAATCTTGATCTTGATTACTTCAGTTAAATGTCCATCGGTACAGATGCATAAGGTGTAAAAGCTAAGCTGTAAATCGCACTGGGTAAACGTGTCTGCTTTACAGATAAGTGTGGCATAGGAGCCATTGCAAACTGAGGGTTGGACTTCCTTTAAAAGTAATGCATACTTAACTCAAAGCCTTAGAGTAAGATTTTATTTGTCATTATCGTTACTACACTTTTTCGAGGGGACAGTTTACGCTTGTAAATGGTAGCCTAACTCTGCCAGTGACCGCTGTCAGTGCTGTCAGTGACCGCTTTACAATGGCCCGCCATTACTTTGGCTTTGGGCCTTTAGAGGTCTTCAAAATTATGAGAGAAGTTTTTATGAGGGGGAACCACAACAGAATATGATCCAAATGGCCAAAGGAATCTGGTTAATACCCCATGTTAAGTACACAAGTGGTGGTTCGGCCCACAGAAGGTGCGTGTAAGTGACAAAAAGGTCACCCGACTTCACAATCAATTGAATAATGGGGCCAGAGGCGTACGCAATTTGGCCCTCAGAGCCCTCTGAGCACAACCTGATTTACAGACAATGGAAAAATAGGCTTCATTTGTACCAGTAGGGTGTGCACTTTCCTATGGTTCTCATGACAATAATTACCTAATAAAGTGAGGTCCTGTTTAAACTCTCATCACACTGTTTAAAGAGAGGACGAATTTAAAGTTTCAGTGTCCAAGGCTGCTCCTGCTTTCTCCCTGGTCTGAAAGGATACACTAAAACGTTTAGGGTTACGATGATAATTTCTTCTTTTCTACTTTCAGGTCTCCCAGCGAGTAAACCTCGGAATTCAGGAGATTTTGTCTAACGTGGTCGTAAAAAAAAAAGTTTTCAAATTATGTTCATTATATTTTTTTTATAATGTTTGACATTGTTTTTGAAAATATAAATTTTTACAGTAGGCTATGTAACTCAGATAATCAGCATATAGGGCAAGACACATTGACTTGACATGATAGTCATGTCTTGTTACAGTGCTTAAGAATCACAGAGGACCATTTATTTCGCTTTACAAAGAGACTTTGTGTTCCACAGTCGGTCATCGTTCTCAGTCTTTGGATTGGCAGGCTTAAAGAGGCATGATTGTCCTCCCAGAGCGTAAACAGTTCATCTGAGAAATGAAATTACAATACTGTAGGTGCTTCCACACGGCAAGCCTTTCAGATGCTGTCTGTTTTAATGCAGAATGCCTTTGGATTGCATGTAAGCTAAATATGCTACGATTAACGTTGCCATGGGTGAAGTCATTAAAAAGACAAAATAACAGGAGATGGACTTTAGCCTCAAAAGTTATGTCACGCTTTAAGGAAGTTGTTTGTTAAACGTGCTTGTTTTTGTTGCGTGGTGCATGGTGAAACTACGGTAATTCCTGCTGAAGGTTTCATCTTCAGAAGCATGTTGTTGGTGCATCCTTAGTACCTTTGTGTTATGGGTTAAATATCAAGTTAATATTTTTATTTTTTTATTTTTATATTTAAAAAAAATGTATAGAGGCTTCTCGGAATCAGCAGGGAGGATGGTCTGAATTCTTCTGAAGCTGTTTTTATCTGATCACTCTTTCAACTTTTGCTCTCCATTGGTTTTCTAGGCATCATCTTCATCTTTACCTTCAGGAGACAAGCATTTAAGCAGACCAGTCCAAGACCACCTGTTTAAAGGTAGGTTACACTGGAAAGGCACCACTTTTTTTTCTTTTAGTAATAAAGCTAATTATTAAAATTTGATTTCGACAAAAGCTTTTCAAAATATTTTTTATATTTTGTATGTTATATGAAGGTGTGAATAAGGCACTAATTTAACTTTTTCAATAAATTTCAATACTTGGGCCGTGTTCTGTTGGTTAGTTTTCCGGATTAGCTATAAAATAATAAAGCCAGTTGTTTCTGCCAGCACTCTAGTTTTGTGATGGACAGGTCTTTGTTTTCCTCCCTCTTTTATCTATCAATAGCTTTCCTTTTCGGATTGATGTCAGGCTGGGCATTTTTTTCAGAAAACTTGTTCCTTAAAGACAACTTCTCATGCTTTTTCATTATCTTTGCCTTTATTCTTTTAACCACGTTACACTGACAGATGTGACAAAGGCCTTCCTTCTCTATTTAACCATGGTGGAGACTCTTGCTTGTTCCCTCTCTGTTAATAGCAGGTTGAATCCTGTATCTCCTACCTGATTTAACATGTAAAACATTTTCAAATTTTTGCTTATGTATAAACATATTTGTTTATTATAATGTTATATTAAGAAATAGTTTTTGTTTCCTGTATGGCTTTGTAAGGAGGTGAAATAAATGGCTTGGGAGAGGAAGGCATGTTTGAGTTGGAGCTTCTAGCCTGATACGACCTGTGTTACAGCGTCTGTACCTGTCTGTACCTGCTCAGGACATTTTACACAATGCATGGAAAGTTATATAGCCAGCCACTAATCACTGCATCTCAAATTGCATTGTCATCTGGATACAATACAAATCACAGCATGACTCCACCCCACTGGATACGATCTGTGACTATATGGATTTGGATCAACCGAGCAGCTCAATCATTAAAGTTTACATAGGGCTTCATCAGTAATGAGGAATTCACATCATCCCCCCCCCCCCCCGTCCCAGGGTGTGCAACTTGCGTCCGCTCACCTCCGAGAACACAGAGAGTGAAATAAAGCCAAACGGAGCAGGGAGGGTTATGTCGACCAACTTCAAAAGCCTGATTGATATTTCAACTGGATATCTCTGATCTGTTGGTTGTGAACTCTGATACCATGCCTTTGATCAACTTGGTCACAAATGTCATCACTCTTCTCACACTAATGTAAACTTGTCTTTAGGATATATCCAGTTGCATATTAACTTTATCTTGATTTAGTTAATAATTGGCTGGATTTGTTCAGTGGCCTAGTCTGTGCTCATTCAGATTTCTATAATATTCAGTCTTATGGGTGTGCATATGAAGAAATATTGTCATGAATGAAATCCAAATAAATTTCCACTTCATAATGCCAAATTTTTTCACAATGCTACAATTTATTTAGTCTTTTAAAGGCTCTATTTTGCCTGCGATGCAAGCGGTAACACAAATGTCCACATTTTGTTATTTTAGACATCGTTTGAGGAACTACAGGAAATGTACTCGTGCTGAGCGCTGTGAGGACGAATTGTTGGGCGGGACATTTAAAAAAAAAAACTATCAGCACAGTGCTAGTTTGGTCTTAGTTGGTCTAAATTTAGCGCCCATGTCTGCGTGGAGCAAGATCCCCTCAGTACTAACGCAGGTGAAAATGGCTATTGCCATATTGATATTCCAACTCCCACACAGATCATGTAAATATCTTTATTCAGCCTCTCATATCCTCAACACTCAATCAAGGACATCATGTAATCGTAACCAATTAGCAGTTTTTTTTGCCTTGTTTGAAGAAGGAAAATGCATCTTAAATTAAGTTTCAAAATCGGCTTGGCCGCAAGCGTCAGCCTCGCAAGCGCAAGCGCCAGCCTCTGACATAGCACTATGATCAACATAACAGGGCCCTACTTAGCCGCTGAATTCTTGTTAAATCAAGATCACCCGCGTGATCCCACTGCCTCCATCAGCCTGCATTAGAGACTAGACAAGCTGAGTATCGAGTGTCTTTGGTCATCCAAGCTCCCAGTTAGCCCTGGGAGATGTGTTTTGTGTCCAGTGAATAATTAATGAAATAGGACACCAGCCAGAATGGTCAGAGAAGGGCCCATAGCGACCCTGCTGTTAGGGTGTTACTCGGTGTTATTGCTTGTAGGAGGTCATGTTTTCCCACTTTGCTTTGTGACATGAATAAGTCGTCCCTCTGAGAATAGTCTGGGCGTAACATACACCACTATTCCCTGTGGTTAGGCGTTGGTAAAAATAAATCACTTATTTGTCCTCTCAGAAGTAAGCAGATGAAGAGGATTTGCTGAAATGAAATGTTATGATACACATTTTATAGTAACTGAATCTGTGTTTCTCTTTTAGAACATCACGCATAACAATAATTTGTATTTCAAGGGAAAAGTAACACTTTGTTTGCTGCTGTGCTCTTGTCCATGTGTCGAACAGGCTCTCCACACTCAGGACAATTTGATGTCTGATGTCTGAGAGGGAGGAGGAGAGTACAATACTGAAACCCTTTCAGGTCTGGTAGTGTAAAGTGTGAATGGTGTTTTTCTACTTTAAAGTGCCTAATTCCCGAGAAGTCCCTGAACGGCATGCTGAACGGCCGGATTGACCATACACCTTGCCTGATTTCATAGGCGGGACAGGAGAGGCTGGGAGTCATCGAGACCCTCGTCCTTCACTGTGAGAGCACTGTGTTTGTGCCTCTGTGTCGGGACTCTGCTCTGTTGCTGGCCTTACACAAGCTCGCCTAGTAAAAACACTCAGAACGCGGCACTAGGACGTGCAGCTTGCACGTGAGCTGTACCTCTGCAGTCTTGCTCAGTTTAGAGCGGGTCTCCTATTGTGTCGCTGGGTGAAACCAACGGGGAACTGCGCTGCGCTGCGATAGCTACAAAATGATGCCCTGTTTTGCTGATTTGTTTGTTCTCACAAACGGCAGAATTAAAACTGGATTTGAATGGTAGTGACTCTAGTTCTTATTACTATAAGCCCCAGAGTGGCATTCACGCTCATGGGAAAGGCAGGAGGCAGTCGGCCAATTCTTCCTTGGTCTCGTCTGCGGAATTACGAGCCTCCCCTAGCCTGTGCTGATCACAGTTTAACCTACTTCAGTTAATGTGTAGCAACCTGTGAACCCGCCGACAAAGCAATGTGCAGCTAAGCTCACCGTGATAAAGGCCAAAACATGGGCAGAGGTAACGAACAGCACGCTCATTTCTCGACTCCAGGCTGCATTGGGCCAAAGCCGTCGTCTTTTAGTTATGCTGTGGATAATACACATAAAGACATCAAAAGCAAAAAGTGCAATTATTATTTTTACATGGGGCGGTTATTTTTTTAAATGATCAAGTTTTTCAATGAGTAATGCAGACTTTTCCCTTCAATAGCTATGGAAAATTCAGTAATAATATTGGATAAGAACATCACCAACCCCACACCATTATAAACTAAATACTTAATAATAGCAGCAATAATAATAATATTAGCTTGTAAGTGCAGTAATAGCTGCCAAAGGTGCATCTAGAAAAAGTATTGACTTCAGTTTGGGGGGGATACTTAAGTAAATAAGAATCTTGTATAGAAAAACCCGCACAGTGCCTTCAGAAAGTATTGATTAGAAGATGAGCACAAAAAAACGAATTCAGCCTTCCAACGATGGCCTACTGTAGATACTCCTGGTATTCGTCTTGTCTGTGGGAGTGTCCCAAGTAAGAAACCACTGTTCACCCAAAGCATTTATTGCTGCCTTATAGTGTGTATTGGAAGCGGTGCATTTTTAATAAAGTAGACCGTACAGTTATTCAATGGAGTACTCCAACAGTTCTTTCGCCGTCATTTTCAGGCACTTTCAGGCATCTCCTGTCACACTCTACAAGTCATTAAAATGCTCTGCTCATTCATAGGACATGTTGAAGGTTTCTGGTTATATTTCCAGGCATCATTCTCATTGTCCTCATTTTATTTTACTCTTATTGGTGAATCAAAGTGGTGACAGTTTAGTCCAAGAAACGTTTCTGTTGTTACTGGTTTTATTTGCAGTTATTATTCCTATTAAAGCTATCCCTATAGATGCTATAGAATCAATTAAGATAGTCAATTGGATTCATATTCATGGTTTAAAAAACAAAATGTGTCATTCGTTAGAAATAGTCAGCCATGCGCTTTTGCGTTTGGGACTGTTTTTTGGGTGTTTTTTTTTTTTGAAGGATTAATTCACATCAGCAGCTAGTGGGTTAGCGGCCAAAATCCATCCAACGTCCCTTTGTGTCATGAAATCAGTCATAACAGAACTAGAGAAAAGGAGCTTCAGCCTATATCGTAAATATGCCGAGGTCTCTGATCTAATCATGTGTGTTACGCACATTCTCCATGTCTAGTGTTTGTTGTTTTGCGTCTTATGCAGCCCGAGGCATGAAGGAGGGGGGAGTATGGCACGGCAGAGACGCCTTGGCCCTTTGAAAGGGTGCTGAGAGATTGCGAGGGATTCAATCTTCACACATGTTCCAGTGATGTTGCAGAAGAGACCCAACAAGCCTGGCCTTAACCAGAATCCTCCAGTCAGCTGGAAACAAGGAAGAGGTCATCTGGGTCCATTGCTGGGGCTCTGCAGTGGTGTGCAATGGTGAAGTTTGTCAGAATCAGAGAGAGGCTGAGCAACTTTGACTGACTCTGTTGGGCGGGGAAGGGGAGGGGGAGATTTAGTGTGCAGTGCTCAAGTGAAGTCAACCATTATTAAAGAATGGTCCGATATATTGACAAGTCCTCTGGTATTAAAGCATTAATCAGTTAGCTGCTGGTGGACGTGTTCGTGAGGCTTGACTGCCTCCCAGTCAGCGGCGTCTGCTTTGACGAGCAGAAGGGCTAAACCCCCCAGTGCGTGCTCTCCTGTCGCGCAGCGTGTAGGAAAAGTGGAGCCCTCGGGACTGTAATTGGAGTACCATGCCTGTGGTCCCTGTGAGGGGTGGATCTCAGCTGTCCGTCCAGTGGGTATCAGTTCAACCCTGAGGGGGCAGCTGGGCAGAGGGGAGTGGTCCCATGGTGTGGATACTACTCTCTAGCCAACACTCCCTGTGTCATGTCAATGAAACTTGAGGGCAGGTCTCAGCACAGTATTATTGTGTTATTGTGTATAATTCCTGACAGTAACATTGTTGGCTTTACCACTACAGATGATTATTAGTCTTTAAACTGACTAGATTAGAGCAAAAGTGATGTGAAGCCTGCTTTTGAGTTTTCTGAGCTTTTGAATGCTTTTATTTTATAAATAGCATGGTGAGGCAGATATCTTGAAAAGTATGAAATGACTTTTACACGTATCTGAGATCTTTGATAATCACTGTTGTTGGAGTGACATTAATTGCTACATTTTTTAGTAATTGTGAATGGTCCTGAAATTGTCCTGAAGGACTCCACTTAATCCTGTTCAGTGGCGATGAACTCCACTTGCACACATTCTAATGAGAAGAAAGCCCTTAGAGGGAACAAAATACATTTGTCAGATAATTCATGTGTTATTTGGTTTGACCTGAAAATGACTCCAAAACATTGTGCAAAGGAATAGCTTTCCTGCTTCACAATACTACACAGAATATCATAATCCACAGTAATCGCTGGTGGAAAACAACAGGTTTTCAGGACTTAATTTACAACGTGAAAATGTTACAGGATGGCTGATTAAACTTGGTTAAATCAAAAATACTAATCGGATTTAATAGAATTCTATTTGAGTCTTTTATTTTTTTATTTGTAAGTGCTTTTATTCATCATATCATAAAAAAGAAAATTCTATTAAATACAGTTATGCGAAGTGCGATTGGCGGGCTGCCGGGGTTTTGAGTTGGTCCCAGCTTTAGTAAGAGAAGGAAGGTCGTATACGAATGTGACACATGCTTTAATGTTAATTTTACTTAGCTTTATAGCCATGTATTATAGATGCCTGTAAATGGCATGGAGCTTCTTCACTAAACATGCGTCTGCATTGACTCGCATAGCTTAAGCTTTCATTGTGTCAGGTATTCTATCCTCTTAACTCTAGTTTTGTGTTTTTAGTCACAAAGTTCTCTTTACAGTATTGCTAAATGAGATTGACAAGTGGCTTTTAAATAGGCTAGTTACTTTTTAAATTAGCTAACTAGTTGTTTGTCGCAGCATTTGTTTTGATTAACAAATAATAGAATACACAAAATGTTATGACAGTGATTTCATTTGTGGATTATATCGTGGGAGCAGACAGTGTTGCTCTCTGTGTGTTGGTAATTGGACTGGCGTCTGTACCTGTGCCCCATATGTTCTGTACCAACATTTACAGGTGATTTTATAGCATTTCATATTTTCATTAATATTCTTTAATTCTAGTATTTTAAATGTTTTACTTTTATCTGATGGAGGATCATATGATTATTACTAATTTTTAAACATAATGTGCTTGTGTCTGCAGTTTTTTTCTTCTGTTTGTTATTTATTTGGGTTTAGTGTCAGCTCCAAGTCCTTACAATGTGACCTGCATAGGTATGTGTGCTGAATCGAATTCTAAAGGGCATGGGAGGGTTTTAACATAATTTGTGAATGGAGAGGTCTGAAGGTTGCTGGACATGAGGTAGACACAATGGAACCCGGGTCTTATCTCAGCTGTGACAGTGCATTGGGCAAGCACAGAGGTGTGGCGTGCTGCTTGTTTGGAACTGTGGAACTGTTCCACTTAATTTGGGAGGATTAGCTCCTGATGATAGGGCCTAAAAGGAATTATTGTTTCTTCTCAACGTGCTGCCATGTTGTCAGTGCGAGGCTTCCAAATGGGAGTGTCGGTAGCGTGCTAAATAATGCACAGTAAGCTACAGTGTTGAGGATTACAATAGTCTTTTTTGAGGATAAAATGCTTGGAAAAACACGTGGATACATGTCAAAAATAGAATAATTCCTATTGTCATAATGCTATTTTTTTTCAAAATATTTGCAATGAAATCATAATGTTCTGTTATATAATCTCCATGCATAAATGTTACACTAGATGGAAAGCAGATGTAGAAGTGGGGTAAGGGGAAAAGGACCATGTTTTAGTTGGTCTGAGGCCCCAGAAAATGGAATCGGCGGCCTGATTTTGCCACTCGTAGTCCTCCAATGTTACTGCTCTCCAGCAAACGGGTTTGGATGTGCTGATCAAGCTGACATTTTAGCGACTTCCCCCATTGGTCAGCACGCGCAGAGGCTCCTCCCCCGGCTCTGGCTCATAGTGGAGCTACACGAGTGTCGGCTCGCACTGCTGCACACTTGCTCCAGAGCCCAGGTATATTCCGAGGGACCCGTTTCTCCCTGCAGAGAGCTGCTACCCCTGAGGTAGAGCAGCATGACACCAGCGCCCATGCGATCGTTCCTCCTGTCCTCTTCTGGGAGTCTCAGCGACGGTCTCGGCAGCAGGATAGGCCCCTTCCGTAAGCATGTAGTCCGAGAGGAGCGCTTCTACAGGTGAGCTGGGGCCAGAGGAAACGCTGTTAACTGAGGTCAAATTTTCACAAAGTAAACTGAAAATCTAATTTTCAGGTAGTAAACTTTTCTTCATTCTGAGGATGAATGTACTCCTAATCCAGAGATTTTCAACCAAACAGGGACTGTTACAAGAGAGTGCATGGGGGAAAGATATATATTACATAAACACACAGACTTTGATTGATTTGCTGGTATGTACCAGCTATTCAGACTTGGATAAATTTGTTATTTTAATCTTGGTGATCAGCAGGTCTTAGTTGTGTTGAAGCATTTGGTTGAATCCATTCATTTTAATTTAAGCCAAATTTGAATTTGGCTGAATGTGAATGTGGTCTATTTAGAAGGTTTTGGGTTGAATTTATATCATTATTATTATTTATGAACACTGGGGAAGTCACATGTACAATGTAAAGGTAAAAGAATAAAAATGTACATCATAACGTTTTTCGTCATGACGTGTGAAAAGCCTGAAGCTGGTCTGTACAGAGTGTGGGTTGACAAGAGGTGTATACGACGCTGCAGCTTCTGTTTGATAGGGAGATGATCGATGCAGGATCATTTCAATTTGGGGTGATGGTCATCATCATGCTGACTCTGCACCCCCCTCCCACTCCACTCCACTCCACTCCACTCATCATCCAATCCCTGACAACAATGGAAAAAATGAATTTGTAGCTCCTGCTTTCACAGGTTTAATGACTTAATCGATCAGTTCTCTGTGTTATTTTCCACTTTTATATCCATTGCTTCTGTTCATGTCCTACAAAAACAGCAGAACCTTATTGCCTTTTAAATCGCATGAAAAAGCAATATTTCATGGGATTTGTCACTACCACGTTGATCTCAGGAAGAGGCTGAGCCCACGGCTTAGACATTCCTGTGATTTCTTCTCCGTACTTCCCTGTTCCCCCCTATTTTCTAAAGCAGGCTGTTTTTATTCTGACGTCTTTGATTCGGTATTTAAACTCTGGCCTGTGGGTCTGACCATCTTCCTGCCAAGCTGCACATTAGAGTGCACCCACACCAGTGTTTCATCATCAAAACAAATGAATGAATCTCGTGTTTCTAGCATTCCCCACTTGCCTTTAATGCAAAGCGCCTGCATTGTTGTCTCTTGAACGTAGCGGCGCTGTGACAGTGTTGGGGAGCAGCCCTGTTGCTTTCAGAGCAGGGAAAGCAGTCTCTCAAGCTGACCTACAGGAGCGGAGAACGTGCTACTGCAGTCATACGCAATCAGAGGACGGTGATGCTGTTCTGCATCACTGCATCGCCCAGGCAACCACTCCTGATTTGCGTGGCCTTGCGTGGTTTGAAAGTTTTGCATTATTGCTGGGTTTAATGTCTGAGAAAAGCAGCGCAGCACTGAGACGTCACTGGCTTGTGTGTGGCTCCATCTGGTGGTCAGGCATTGCAATTTCATGGTGAACCTGTTCATTTTAACACTTATTTAATGCGTCTATTTAAATTTCTCCACTTTTTACTTAATGTTTATAGCAGCGTGTGATCCAGGTGAAAAATACAGCCTTTACGGTGTGTAGTATGATGTCGTGCTGAGACAGTACTCCTGTTTTTCAGCTGGGGGATGGCGGTGAATGTGTACTCCACGTCCGTAACTATAGAGAACCTGAGCCGACATGACATGTTGGCATGGGTCAACGACTCACTGCATCTCAGCTACACCAAGGTGGAGCAGCTGTGTTCAGGTTGGATCCTCCTGTATACCTTCTGCGGAGTATTGTACTATAGTTCTCATTCGTACCTACTATTTGTTGCCGTACGAGTGATCTGATATATTTAAGTTTTCCCAACAGGAACTATTTTTGCTTTATCAAAGCTATATCAGGGTACAACAAATCTGTGCCATTAATTTTAGATTAAAATGGAACAACTAAACTTGAACATCGTCTCTACTTGCATCATCAAACAAATTCCCCTGCAAAGTTTTGCTTCTGATGACTTTCAACTAACTGTGTGAAAATGAAAAAGCATTGCCTGTGTGACATGTTTAATGTCTGCCTTCGGTATGAGATGGTTTTTCAGCATAAGGAGCAGACCCTGTTCAGCATCCCCTCCGCTGTTTGTTCACAGGGGCGGCTTATTGCCAGTTTATGGACATGCTGTTTCCTGGCAGTGTTCTTCTGAAAAAAGTCAAGTTCCAGGCCAAGCTGGAGCATGAGTTCATTCACAACTTCAAAGTACTTCAGGGAGCCTTCAAGAAAATGAACGTGGACAAAGTGAGACTATTTTATTTACCAATGCTAGAGTCCTGTTGTATTCTTACTGTCTTACTGTGCAAGGGCAAATGTTAATGGCACCTTCAATGAAACAATGATTGACATTCTGACAAAATTCTACAACAAGTATTTATGTTTTGGTTAATGTAGCATCTCATTACCTATGCTAAGCCTTTGTACATGCGATTAAACTGTTGAGAAAAGTAGATAAGGGCAATGCTCTTTTGTTTGTACATTGTTTGTGAATGGAATTTACATTGCGTTGGTATTGACGGAGGGGGGCCACAGACAAAATGAACAGAATGATAGATAGTGGCTCTTCTTTTAATTTCACACATAATTTCATGATTTCACATTGCTTTCCTCTGTCAGATCATTCCTGTAGAACGGTTAGTGAAGGGCAAGTTCCAGGACAACTTTGAATTTGTGCAGTGGTTCAAGAAGTTATTTGATGCCAATTATGACGGAAAGGACTACGATCCGATGATGGCCAGGCAAGGCCAAGATGTGACTCCTTCAGCCAATCCAGGTGAACCAATTTCCCACAACCCCAAGAAATCGTATGGCGCTCCAGGTAACATACTGGTTCAAATTCTGCTGTGTCTGTCTTTTTACAAGTTGGCAGCTGGTTTGCGAGTGTAGAATATGTAGAATATCCTAAATGTCATGATCTCTGGCCCAACATGTGGCCTTCACTATTAGTTTGTTCATTCATCTCCGTGTGAGGAGAGTTTCTGCCCTCCAAATGTGGAGTTTGGCCTGTAGAATACCCAAACCTATTGTAACTAGAGAAAAAAACCATTGCTGTTATAAACTGAGGGCTATTCTGATGCCATGCAATTTACTACAGTAACAATATGCTCTCTTGCGTAACTTAGAGGTTGTCTACATCTATACTATGTATATATGTGGGAGGTAAAACAAACAAACAAAAAAATATATATATATATATATTAGGAGAACAAGTATTTGCGTATTGTTAATAACTATTTGTATTAATATAACACTGTGTGTGAAAATAAATATATATATTCACTCGGTGGCCAGTTTATTAGGTACACTGCCCGGTTTACAAAAATGGTTTGCTCCTACAAACTGTGTCACGTGGCTGTGGCTCAAGGCATTCAGTTACTGTTTGAGTGTTGGAATGGGCAAAACGATTGACCTAAGTGACTTTTTACAATTTCACTATTTGGTATGTCTATATGCCTTTAACATAGCCAATTGAAGGGTGAACCTGACTTCCTGATGATCAGTCATTGGCTTTCAAATAACCCTTAGAATGTTACCATCCAGTTCCACAGAGGACATCCCCAACGGCACCCAAAAACATGCCCATCCCCCAGAGGGCCCTAAACAACACCCCGTCCATTGGCATGAGAAAGAACCCACCCATTGCCCGGAATGGAGGCAGTGATACTGATGCCCAGATCATGGAACTTACACAACAGGTAGGGAGTCCTGGGGAGGGAGAGACAACATTGCTGTTACTGGGAGTGTTAAGAAGAACTTGCCCTTGCACTTTTCACTGGAAATGAGAAATGACATTAAGACAGTGATTCAAGTCAGACTTCATGTCTATGTATCTTGTCTAAATCACTAAATAAACTTCCAGCCTATATTGTCATATAACGGTATCTATTATATTATTAGCTCTAAGTGCAAACAGAAATTTTCACTATGGTATGGATTTTTAGTTGCTTTTCTGATAAAATTGAGAGTAGAGATGCATTAATAACCTTACTATATGACTTACTATACGACTGCTGGTCTGGGGATATCTTTCCTTATTTACATCCTTCAACTAATCCTTCCCCTATGTGGTATATAAATTATGTCCCTAATGCGTTTTATTGTCTGTGAAGCTAATGGACCTCAAACTGACAGTGGACGGCTTGGAGAAGGAGAGGGACTTCTACTTCAGCAAACTACGAGATATTGAGCTCATCTGCCAGGAACACGAAAGTGAAAGTAGCCCTGTCCTTGCCAAGATTCTTGACATCCTCTATGCCACAGAGGTATCTGCCCTGCCCTGACATAAGGGTTGCTTAACATAGATAACCGTGGACAGACGTAATGGTAGCCATACAAACGCTTATGGTATAGATGTGTACACATCATTATCACATTAATTTATGTATGTATTGTGATGACTTTGTTGTGTCATGATGATTCTTTAAAGGAAAGCCATGAATAAAAAACAAATACATTGGGTCATTTAAGTTCCATAAACTGATATGTCCGGTTTAATTGGACATATTACGGGACCCTTATCTGCATGTGTGAATCAACTTTTACTTTACCATGTATGGCTATATAATCAGATATCGTAAGTGGATATGTTGTTTTCTTATATTTCTGTAGAGAGTGTTTGAGTTAATAAAATGTTTTCTGACTCTGGATTAATTCTTTTGGCAAAATGTGGATGTAGGTGGATTTTTAAAAAACTTTTTGCAGCCAAAATAGTATCTTATAACCTATGATATCCTAATACACTGTTAGAATGTAAAATATTCTCATTCATAGTCTGCTTTCCTTCAACTTGTTACTGCTTAGACAGCTTGTGACCAGCTTCACTGTGCAGAAGTGAATGTTAGCATAAAAGCACTTCAGGGGTTACAATATGACTGTCAATCCATGGATTAACTGAGGGCAAAAATAGCCAAAACTGTTCGCCATGCATAACACTAAGCACCCACATAATATATTAAATTGAATGCGGCCAATTTCTTTGTGTTTTGCAAAAATTAAAGATGACCTTTAGGCAAATTGTTAGATTTCAGAATGAGTCTTGAATGTTGAAAATGCATTTAAAAACCTAATCTGGACATTTAATAACTATATTCTTAGCAAAATAACAAGCACACAAGGCATAGATTATCTGGAACTCCGTGTAGATTATACATTTTCTTAGTTGATAATTGTGAGGGCATTATGTACAGCAAATCTTGTAGAAATCTAGCTATAGAGAATTCCCCAGCTATATTGACAGGGCTTCATATGCTTCAGAGTGTTTGAAAAGATGTTTCCCCTGTATTCCAGGATGGCTTTGCTGCACCCGACGATGAAGACATTGATGGACAGCCACACGAGGACCCGGATGAATACTAAAATCTCCTCCAAACCCTATCTTACTATCTCCCTCTTTCTCTCTTTCTCTCTACATCTCTTTCACTCTTTCTCTACTCTCACCTTCATCTATCTTAACTTTTCCCTGGCTGTCCACAGGCACTAAATATTGACTTCTGATGTTAAACTGCCTTTTCTTCTCCCATCCGTGCACACACTGTTGACTGTACCCAGACCTTGAGTTTTCAGCATGGTGTATAAAATGTAGGATGAGCGAACCAATGCTGTGTAGGTGCTGTAAGGTTATGAACCAAGCTGTATATATTTTGATGACAGATTGTGGAACGTTCGTTTCGCCCGAACGCAGTTGCTCTCTTGCCTGCATTGTCTTGGCACCATTCTGGAGTCCTGATCGGTGATTTTTTCGCATTAGACAACCTCAACACAACGATCCGCGTTTTTCACAAGCAGTCTGCTGCCCCAGCCACATCTCCTGACAGCACAGCTTCTCAACATCGGACCAATACCAATGTTGAACAATAATATTTTAATAACCTCACCGATTCTTTTAATGTTGCGTTGGTTGTAATCCATTGATAAATAACTGACTCAAACATAGTGTCAGTGACACTAATTCTAATAGGGAAGTTTAACATACTTGTATGTATTTCAAAGGCAGCTTGAGGTGTATCGTTTGTATTTTCATTTTGTCTAATATGGAGCGGCAGCCTGTGAGAACAAATTGGGAGAAAAAACGGATTACAGTATACAGACATTGATAAAGATGGCAACTGACCATTCAAATAAAATGCTGTTTGGCTAACACTTCTGCGCCCATGCAGATGTTACAAACAGACAGCGGAGGAATAATATATTTTTTATCTAGTTTTACTTGCAGATTTGGTTTTCAGCCAAAAGTTGATGGTTGTTCATTGCTTATGATGAATGTAATATTGCTAATGGAGTTATAATTGCTTATAAGAGCAATGACACATCTTTTTTCAGTGTAACTGTGAAATTTATTTATTTATAAGAAATGGGCAGTTGACCGTAAAATAATAATAATCTTTTGAAATTTAACTTTTACAAACCAGCGAAAATAAAATAATTTAAAATAAAACTTAACGATGTAACACCAGTTCAGAGCTTCAGAGAGTTTTTAGCTGCTATTTTTATTTTCAGTTTCAGTTTTCGAATTAGATTTTTAATATTTTACACTTTTAATTGCCACACAAGTTAATTTGGAAATTACATGCAGGTTTAAAAAGAAACGTGCAGTTTAGAATTTGAGGCTTAAGTTTCAATGATGATGCTAGCAGGTTATATGTTTCACAGTACTTATGTGCTTTTCAGTCTGAATTTAGCAGTCATTTGCCTGGTACATCTCATCTTCATTATCACATCAACTGTCTGATTGAAATACTGTGGGCTTAACTACCTTGTGCAAAACTTGCATCTGTTTTGAGGTTTATTATGTAAATAAACTTGTGTGGGGAAAAAAAATCTCTACCTCAAATTTCCATTGACTAATGTCAAAAATCTAATTGGAAGAAATATTCTACTAATAATAATAATTGTGCTTCAGTTTGTAGTGGATTACATATTTTCTTGTTTCTTTTTTATTGACCTTCCATTGTACAGTACCTCTGCTATTAGAACCCTTCATTGAAATGCTCTCTGAGAAACCCCTTAGGAAAATAGGAAACAAACTTTTAAATGGCTGGCTAAGGACTAAATATGCAATTTGAAATGGCTGATGTTTAAAATAGTCACAATGACCTTTTTTAATACATGTGGTAACATAACACCACAGGAGGTGCAGAGGCAAGGCAAAACACTGGCCCAGTATTATTGGAGCCCTCCAGGGGATTCACCAACTTCCCTCTCTCCCAATCCATACTGCTAAGCAGTTTACCTGGCAAAACAAACACGCCAATGTCCACAAAACAATGGCCAAGGTCAGAGTACACAATCCAAGGCCAAAACTGTTTCTCATCCTATCACAATCCAAGTCTTCCAAACACACTCTAGATAGTATCTCACCAACCGTAGACTTCTCCTTCCAAACATTCTCCCTGATTGTGTCAGCCAGCTACTCTTTAAAGGCTACGGAATTGCACTGATTTGTAGCCGGTGGCTTAATTGTCCGGAAATCAGATAAGTGAAATCTCTTTCCTACAAATCGTCCTTGGATAGTACAGCCCCGTGCTACACTACAATATATACATTATATATATTCAGCACCGATTTAAAAGGTACAAATTTTATTGGGCTTCCATGAATCCATCTCCATCAATATAAATACGGACATTCTCTCTTCAAGAGAGTGTATTTTCCAAAATTTTAGTTTTTTTCAGTATTTTGCCTGGCCCACCATGGATTTATGGTAAACTATCCAGCAAAAATGTCAGGCATAGACCAATGAACCGACTCCTTATTCATTTGAAACTGGGAATAAATGTTGCACATTCAGCAATGATCTTTAGGTTAAAATTGGGTTGACCCATTTATTTCTCTCTGTGAATCTAAATAGGTGTGTTTTGCCCAGCTAAATTAAACTGCAAACATGCTAAATCAATACACATATAAAGCAATTTAGCATTTTCAGCTCACTTTTAAAAGGTGCAGATATTGATCCAGTATTAACTACATCAATATTTAATAACTGGGTGGTATTTGTGATTACCTTTTTGCTTTCAAGGCTACAAACCTTACAGTCAAGAATTCAGTCACACCATCCCTTCAGTGAAAACACATACCATACAACATGTCTTTCTTGGAGATTTAAATCACACTCTTTGACCCTCACTGTGTGTGTATGTGTGGGTGTGTGTGAGCGTGCAATCATGAAGTTGAATGAGTGACCCAATCTGTTTAAAAACTTTAATATATATATGTATACTATATCTTTCCAAATTCAGCTGGGCAAAACACCTTTATCTTGAAGAATGGGGTCCCTGTTTGAGTTAATGCAGAGAAGCAGGTGGTGTCATTTAAAAATGTTAAAACCATTTCTGAATTGACTGGCTGTGCTGGGAAACAAAAAGAAACTGGGACCGAATAAGTAGTTCGCAATGAAAAACCAAGTTCAGCCTCATATGTTTTTCCATTCTCCTTCTGTTACCTCACATAGACATCCCAAACAAATCAGAAACTGTTGCTGTCAAACAATTTTGACATCATGTGATTCCATCAGATGGACCTTTTTCTAACATGTGCAAGTGTCAAAATATATTTTCTGATTATACATCTCAAATCATGTGCAGTGGTTGGAAGATAATTCAAGACAACGATGGCAAACAACGACTTTGATCAGCTTGTCAGACTTGGTAGGACGATCTAAACAGATTGATTGACGAATGGTGCATGTCAAGAATAGCAAATACATAAAATAAAATATTTCAATATTCATTGATCTATTTTTGTAAATATATTTCCTTGTTGATATATTGAGATATATATATAAAGATTACAAATTAAAGGTAACGCCTACAGTGAGAGGGTCTGGAGGGCATTTTCTTGGCATGGTTTGTGTCCAGTTGTCACCTTAGAGTGAAGGGTCACTGCAAATCATTACAAAGTTATTTGTGAGTGATCACTTTTATCCCATGGTGAAACATTATCATGATGGGAGTGGTCTCTTCAAGTATGACAATGACCCCATCCACAGGGCTCGAGAATGGTTTGATGAGTGTGAAAATGATATGCTATGGCCTTTGCAGTCACCAGATCTCAACCCAATTTCCACCATTATGTATACATACATATATTTTTCTACATATAAAAATCTCAGTCAGTCTCAGATTTTGTCAGATTCTCTGCGTTTGAATCTGAGACCAACTGATGGAACGCTTAATATCCAATCACCAGGCAACGATGTTTCCCCAATGTTTCCTCACGCTGAATATATTCTTCTCATGTAAATATTAGTAACTTTACGAATGCAAAAGATGATGTCAAACAAACAAAAAAGATAATGAGGCTATCTGGTCATCAAAATTGTGTCTCAGGTTTTGTAAGACTTTGTCAGTTGGCTTCGAAATCTTGGAAGTCAACATTGCTAAATCTGAAGCCATCTCAAATGAGATGAGATGAGTCCAGATCTTTTCAGACTGTCTGTTTGGCCCCAACTTAAGACCTCGTACGGCCCCGACCAGGTGGCCAGAAATTTGTTCTTTAGTTATTTTTATTTTTAAGAATTAGCTGCATATTTAAATGTACATGTAGTTAACTTGTTAAGTGCTTCAGCAAGCTATTACACAACACAGTTGGCTAACTAGCATGACATTAGATAAATTGCGTATTGAAGTGAATGCGTACATGAGTTTATTTTTATAAAATAAGCTATATTTCTGCACCGCACAGTATTGGCTGAAAGGCATAATATTTGTGTCACAATTGCTCGTTTGGCGTTGTCAATTTAAAAGTAAGAATTGCCCTTTATACTTTTGTGGGATGGTAAACATATCTCTTGGTGTCCTTAAACATTTAAAGAAGCCAACTGAGTTTTCAGGTACATCAAGGAATATTCACAACATATAAACTTTAAACTCTGCATTATAAAGTAAAACACAGGTATTGACTGATTTTCTAACATTGTATTCCGTTGTTAAACAACTAGATCAAGCCATATAAAGGCCAGTATAAAGATCAAGGCCAGTCTTCTTCAATGGGTCCAATCTCAGTTAATTTGGCAATTCAGTTTACAGTAGTCCGTGAAATTTTCGTGAATTTTCGTATTATTTAAATTTATATCGGCCGCTGGTGGCGCTGTTCATATTATGAGATTAATACCAACGATTTCGAAGCGAATGCGTTTATTCATGACGTCACGTTGAAACGGAGACGTGGCAAAGGACGTTTAAATCCTTAGACAGTCAGTTGAGGAGTATTATTGCCTTTGAAGCACGCTCGGCGCTTGATTAGAGGCAGTAAAACCGAATACGCAGATAAACATAGCAGTTGCGTCCGGTGAATTAGTATTGGAACGTGGAGTAATGGCGTCGGCTGCGAATAATGGTTCGGTCGGCAAATGGGAAGTGGTTAAGAAAAGCAAAAAACCGAATAGTACAGGAGGGAAGAATCAACCTGATAAAAAATGTGGAGGGAGGAAAGCCCTAAGCGAGTCCAACATGCCTAGAATTGACCCAGCTCGTAAGTTAATATTATGTTACCTCTCCATACAGTTCAGTTCTCCTATACTAAGCTTTTATAACCTATGTTTTCAGTCAGTGGCACTTCTCTCGCCAGTATCCAGCTGGCACACTACCTCCGTTTTTGTAGCAGCGATGTTATACTGTCGTAATAAGAATGCTGCCTAGCCTGGATGCATTGCTAGTTAGTAATTGATTACCTTGAAAGTAAGTCATATTTGTTGACTAATAAAATGTTCTAAAAGTTCTAACTGGTTAGTTAACTTGGCTGTCAGCGACAAGAATGACGAAACAGCATTGACAGAAAACAGCCTTTTGGCTAGCTACATTTTACTTAGCTACATTTCTTGGTGGTTTAGCCTATGACTACTGAAATATCATTATTTTGGTAACGGCATACACCGTGCATATGGTTACGCATACAAAATGTTATGTATTGTGTATGGGTCAATCGTGTGCTCTGTCGATTTGAATTGTGAGATATCGTAGCTAGCTAACTAGCATGTGTTGGCTGGTATGAACGGCCTCCATATTATATCCACGGACAGAAGGCCAGCTGCTCTTGAATCTTGCAGTATGGTAAAGGCTTGTCACGTTTGTGCTGTTTCCACCAATATTAAACGTTATGATGATGATGATGATAATTATAATAATTATAATAAAATGTCACTTAAAGATGCACGGCTAGATCAAAGCATTTCCCTAACACGCGCGCTGACTTGCAATGCATACGTACGTCAACTCTCATATTAACGTTTTATAAAGTACCGTTATCTCTATGACATTGACATGGTACTTCACCTTGTTTTTTTAGATTTTCCACTGCGCTTTAATCTGCAACTTATTAGATAACAATATAGTTCTACTTTTCTCAATTCTAATGCTATTCAAGTACCACATTTATTGTATTCAATTTCGTTCTTTAAACTATGTATACAACGTATTATAATCAAGTTGTTAATTTTCTTTCTTCTATTTTAATGTAACCATTTCCTTAACTGCGTTTTATAACGATAAGGTGTATTTGTGGTAATACCACCGTATAATCAGATATTCTAATCGCAGTTTCCCCTTAATGCCATAGCGCAATAATTTGTCAAAACGGCAATAGTATTCATTTATAAGTGAAGTAATAGGATAACCGTTTTTTCTGATGTGAATATTTTCGGTGAAAATGCTTTAAAAAGCTTTTCGATATAGTGCAAACCTATTATAAGAACTACCGTTATCGTATAACGTCCCTATGCTAACAATGTTTAAATACTTCTCATTTAGTTATCAAGAAATCCGTTTATGATGTTCATTTTAATATCCGTAAATCAGCGCAAAAAATATATATATAAAATGTCCTACTTATTACCCAGCAGTATCTGTCGTGTTCAATGCTAAATTTAGAACAAATCATGGCCATTATAGGCGCTCTTCTGTATTTACGTTTTCCACTGTATTTTTAGTAGGGAACTTTATGATTTAGTATCCACTTAAATGTTTGTCCAGTCCCTAATACCTTCAACATTTTTGTGCCAACTTTTAGAAAACTTCCAGAGGATGTGTATCAAGAGGCTTGACCACATGTTACCCAAAATTTTGCACGCAGAAACGTTTATATTCCATATAATCCGTTCATATTCCATGTAATGCATCAGCAAATATGGAAATCCCATAGATTTGGGGATACGATCTCAGCAATTGCAAAGCTGTGAATTACTAAATGGCTGTGAACAGATTTTTACAGTTTTCCTAGGTCAAAATTGGTAAAATTATATATATAAATTATAGGTAAAATTACCGTTTTGTCAGCAAAAATGATACTTTACAAGTAATTTACATTTTCCAAGATGGTGTATGATATATGCAAGCTATGGCTTTTCGTATTACATTTCAGAAACTTGCAATTTTAATACTACTGTCTCCAAAAATACCCAATTATGTCTCTTGGTACGCAGTGTATTAAATAACTGCACAACTTTGTGTTTGCATTCATTTTTGTGTTGAAGTGAAAAGTTTTGGGATTCGATCAAACATTTTGGAAGGCAATCCCAGCAATTTGTTTTAATTTCTGGATTATTTTGTCTTGAGTAGTGTTGGGCCCTACAGACCTTACTTAATAAAAGTTCCATCAGGAATTGAAACTCATTCACAGTACTTATTGTAATTGCATTTGAGACCTCAAAATGATCCTACAAGTTACAAAAACAAACTAACTTCTGATTTCCGTATGTATTTAAGCAAAAAAAGGTGTAGTAGTTACTGCTTTGGAATCGTGGTGATTGAACTTTCGTTCTATTTTAAAAGGTCTTTTACTGTAGTACTTTTCCCAATGTTTGTGTAATGCTTTATCATTTGTTAATGTTGAAATAACATTGCTTAATCTTGGGGGACTAGGGAGTAGAGCTTACTCTTGTGTCCTTGCATCTCTTCGTTACAAAATCGAGTGAAGGTGCCAAATGCAGATCATGCAGTGGGGGGCATGCTGTGCGGAGAGGCCCCTCGTATTATTTATAGCACCTAAGGCTATTTTTTTCAAAAATTCGCCACAGCACCGTTGAAGATGTCCGAAACCATCTATGAAGGCTTTGAGAAGATTGGGAAGAAGCAGAACAAAGAGCAAGTTCCCCCGGCTGCCGCGCCTGAGCAGCAGCAGAAACCCAATGCTGGAAAGCACCCTAAAAAATCTCCAGTGAACGGTGCAGGACCCACACCGGTTCATTTTAAATCACTGGAGGATGCTGTGAAAGCGGTAAGTGAAATTCAAACCAATCAAATAATGTATTTTACCAAAGCATGTCTATTTATGTTTTTTCTGTAGTCTCCAACAGTTTCGACCGATGTTAATGTTAGCTATGTAGATTATTTGTTGTGATGAAAATATTTGTTTTGATGTTCCGCAACAAACGGCATTTAAAGAACCATCTGCTTGGTGTGCGTTTGACTAATAAACAGTTGCTGTTTGTTTAAATTGCATGCATTGCACCTTAAAATAAGTTATAGGCTTCCTGCTGTATAAGTAAAACTTAAATTGACATTTTTCATGTGTTCTCTAGTACACAATAACTAAAAGAAACAAATGAATAAGGAGTCCCTTTAAATTTTATTGATTCTACTAATACACATTCCTGTGGTTTAGTTACATTATGCCCCCTGTCTAAAATTAGCCGACAATTTCCTTTGCCTCATCTGACTCATTTTCATTACATAATAAACACATTGGCAATGGGTTATCTGAATTTGCTGTAAATGAGGGAAATTTCTATCAAAGTTTCTCTCTCCTGAAGTTAATAATGGTTGACAAGGGGTAATAAATGTGTTAATCTCATTTTCATGGGTATTTTAAATACACACACACTTTTTTCCTCATGCATTTGCTTACAAAGTTTAACCAAACATGCAGTTTTGCATTGACAAAAAAAAATCTTAAACATTTTAAGTCACTCCATGCCAAGCACAATTTTCTAATAAGTGTGTAGTGGAATGGTAAATTACCCCTTCAAGGTAAGAAGCTGATACTTAAGCACTGGTATAGCTTCCCCTTCATTCTAAGAAGCCTCTTGTTTTACTTTTGCATAGGCTCCAGAGAAGCACTATTAAATGCAAAAGGAGTGAGACGATTGGTTGTCTGTTTCTCCTCCATAGCTTGATGTTTCAGAACTACAGCAGCAGCTGGAGAAGAGTCAGAACCTGTTCCCAGAGAACCCCTCTGTGTGGGTGAAGGACTTGGCTGGGTATCTAAACTACAAACTTCAGGCTCCTGAAATGGACCCCACTCTAAGCAACCACTCGTATGGTCAGTATTGCGAACCTTAAGTTCATTCTCTTTAACAGGAGAAATAAGCCTTTTAAACAGTTTTGAAAACGCTATCCAATTATTTTTAAAACAACCAGTGTGCATTAACATTTCACTTAAAAAAACGTCCTTGAATTTCTGTGAGTGGGGAACATTATGACTATGAATCATAGTTAAGGGATATGTGTGTGAAAATGCTGAATATTTCAAATGCTGAAGAATAGTTATGGCCAGCATGAACAGCCAGAAATATGGGAAGCCCATTAGGGTTACTGCAAATGGTACAAAATTATAAATTTGTGTGTGTGTATGGTAATTATAATTAGTTGGTAATTATTTCTCTAAAGTTTGGCTGCCAGTGAGCTCCATTTCTAGCAATCTGCATATTTGTTTAGTTTGTAGATTGAAGTTTACAGTAACCTGGGAGGCTAATGACTGACTGGTTGAAGTTTTTTGGACAGATTACCCCTACTGCCTGGCCACCAAGGAACTAAAGAACATCATCAAGAATCTGTTTGGGAAGTGCAGCGATTCGCTCCAGGACTTCTTCGATCATTGTATTTACACCATGCTGCGGGAGCTTGAAAAACCCTCAGGTTCAGCTTACCATTCCTGTCTTCTCTCTTTGAAAAGACTTCTTCTTTTTAGAAGAATTGTGGCATGTTAAATAGATATGTACATTTTTGCTAAAAAAAAAAAAAAAAATGATTGTTTCTGGCAATGCTTTATTGAGCTTTGAGTTCTTTCCATTTAAGTTTCTGATTTGCTCTGTGGTCATTTTTGAGCCGAATGGGAGCTTGTGTCATTTGGAGAGCAGGTAAAACTCTCGGTGTTGCTGCTGAACCAGGGCTTATAATGCGGTTGGCTGCACTCTCACTCAGCGCTGCCAGCCTAAGGCTTGTTATCATGGCGATGCATGTTGGTTTCCTTGCCGTCCTCACACAAACCCTTTGTGCTTCGGTAGGTGAACCATTGCATGGCTACAGGATCTGCATTCAAGCCATAATGCTGGACAAACCGAAAATAGCCACATTAAACTTGGCCGATGTGAGTGGAACATTGTTTGTATGCTGAAGCTAGGAATCAACATGTGAATGTTGCAGTGCCTCTGTCCGATGTTTATGAAATATTAAGCTGAATCCATTTACATTAAAACTGGGGTTATGTCATATGTAGCTCTCTGGTTTATTACACTTTTTTTTACTAAAGACTTCACTTATTACTTGAAACCAATTCTTAAACAGGCTGTAACAATATTAAACAATGCATGCATTGTGAATGTTCTTACTGTCTGAAGCATTTAGAGCTGCTGAGATCTCACCAGAACCGACCGGTGAAGTGCCTGACCATCATGTGGGCTCTGGGTCAGGCGGGCTTCTCTGACCTCAGTCAGGGGCTCAGAGGTAAGTTGATAGTGGACCAGGGAAGAGGTCTAGACAATTAAGCAAGAAAAGTTCATTTAATATTAGGATTCTAATACTTATGTTTTTACAGAAATCGTATTAAAATGTGTAACCCTAAGTTATTTGTGCGTGATTTGAACAGAAAATTCTCTAACTAGTAAATGGCTAGCTTCTTTAATTAAACTCTGCTACTTCTTACGAAAAATGTGATTAAAAGGTAACTGACGGTAATCAGGGTTAGGCTTCTGCGCTGTTATTGCTAGGTCACCATATAATGATGTATAATACCAATTAAGCAGTTTGGCTGAATAAGCAAAATTTCTGAGCTTAGCTATAGATAGACGGTTAGCTATTGCGATATATGCTATTGTGCTATTAATACTTCTAGTCAGGTAACTAATAGTAGAAATAATATCGGTAGCTCAGTTTTAACCAAATCCATTTCATTTCGCACTAGTACTGACATTTAGAAAACAATACTCTGCAAACATGGTCATTTATTAATCTAATAATGCATTGGTAAATGTTTTCGACTCATTGGCTCCAATCGATGCCTACTTGGCTAATGTGGTAATGAGTACATGCAACATTTCCCATTGGTATACTTTCACAATGCAAGATGTTCTTGGATATTGTTGCAAATTAGTTTAGCAATAGTGTGTCAAAGTTAAGTAGTCCTACGAATTAAAGCCTTTCATTTTTTGCCCTCAATATATATCTTCAGTTAAATGAAGTTTGGACCTTGGGCACAGTAACTGCACTCCCCAGAGCGATCCCTAGAATCTGAATTAGTCCGAGGAAAAAATAGGAAGCTGTAGTATACCACCAGTATTGAAATGTGGGTGTTGTCAGGTACGAGGCAAAATGTTTAAGGATTGCTTTGTTAGATGTTTTTTCAAAGACACAAAAATTATTGCTTAAATATAAATATAAGCTTAAAATATGGTTGCACCACAGAAGGAATATGGTTTTTAACTTTTCTCCAATTGTTAGGTAGCTATTTAACGTTTTAAGGTTTTTATTTTAAGCACTTAGCTAACTGTTTTATTGTTTGTCAAGGCTGCATGTTATTGAAGGTGGGGGGTAGAATGTGGAATGGTGATGGCTGCCATCAGCTCCCTTTGTTCCTATTTTTGTACATGAATTGATTGTCCTAGTTTGGTATCCATTAAAGGTGTTTTTGTGGACATTGCCACAAATTAGTCTTTATAGGGCTACTGGCTTCTGCTAAATTTGGACATGCAAAGCAGCCTTGGGCCGTATTTGATTGACACGGTCTGTACTATTTTTTTTTTTTTTTGGGTGCTGACAATATGACTAAACTATGGTTGCA
The DNA here is from genome assembly GCA_025775065.1 of Hiodon alosoides. Taxonomy (NCBI): domain Eukaryota; kingdom Metazoa; phylum Chordata; class Actinopteri; order Hiodontiformes; family Hiodontidae; genus Hiodon; species Hiodon alosoides. The sequence continues at coordinate 56,123 of JAOYSI010031618.1, forward strand.
AGTAATGGGATTTTGTTCCCTTATTTCAGTGTGGCTTGGCGTCATGCTTCCAGTACTGGGCATTAAAACCCTATCATCCTACGCCATTGCATATTTGGAACGAATTCTCATGTGAGTTTGATAGCTTTCACCTACTCATTTTTTTATGTGTCTATGTTCATTTCATGAATCAATTCATGAATTGATCCATTTATAGAAAACTATACAAACCCAGCTCAATGTGTTAAGCTAACTTGACAGGACAGTTGAGGTTTTGGATTCAGAGCTGCTGGTGAATGGAATGCATTCCGTTTTGGCATTTAGAAATATTGCACAAACAGGCATGTTAATATGAATTTTTTTGAAATAATGAAATGCATTTTTGTTTTAGGTTGCATGCCAACTTAACCAAAGGCTTTGGAATAATGGGACCAAAGGATTTTTTCCCTTTGCTGGATTTTGCCTACATGCCGAAAAATGCCCTTTCTCCCAGGTAAAGTAGTTTTGTTGGTAAACCAGTATAACTGCTGTATTGCACACATGGAACTGTCATTATCTTTGGTTATTTGTACATTGGGTTGAATTTTTCCTCAGAGTTTATTTGAAATAGCTGTTGGTGTTCTGGTTAGTCTGCAGGAGCAACTGAGGCGCCTCTACCCCAGGCTGAAAGTGCTGGCATTTGGAGCGAAGCCGGAGTCCACCCTGCACACCTATTTCCCTTCCTTCCTCTCCAGAGCTACCCCACACTGTCCCGATGACATGAAGAGAGAGGTGAGCATGCAAACGGGCAACCCCTGGTTCTTACATTTCCATATGTAAGATTGTGATCGTCAATCTGATCTTCAATTCCTCCTCCAGCTCTTGAACAGTATGACAGAATGTCTGTCACTGGACCCCCAGAGCCTTGGTGTGTGGAGGCAGCTGTATACAAAACATCTCTCCCAATCAGGGTGAGGGAACCTCTACTTGGGTGATACCTTGTATTTTTTATAAATTAAAATGAGGGGTTTAACAATCCACAGTTGGGTTAAAATGTAATGAGAATACAATTTACAAATAAGAGTACAATTATTTTTTTTTAAATACTGCTCAGAATTGAAGATAAAAACTTTTTACTTATATATCTGGGGCTGTGGTTCAGTCAAAACGGGGATTAAAATAGGTTTTGAGTAGATTTAAAGAAACAAACTAAATTTCATAAAAGGCATAAACTAGACAGGTTCTTTGAACCTTGAATTAATTTGAGTTGTCTTAATTGCAACATCTTAATATTTTCTTTACTTTCACAGCCTTCTATTAAACAATCTGCTGCTGTCGTGGAAAAGTTTGCCCCCCAAAGTATGTAAATTTCTACGTTAACTGATGTGATATATGGCTACTTGTATGAAGTGTGTTAAATGCTTTAATCTGTGTCAATTTTGACCCAGTGGAATAATGATTTATTATCACTATTCTGGCTGTTTTCTAGCTTCGCAAAAATCTTCAGGAAACGATCCAGTCCTTTAAAGTGACCAATGATGAAATGGGGTCCTCGGTCATCTCCCAGGATGTGGAAGAGTGTAATGCCCTATGCAATGTAAGAGCCCGGTGTTTCTCTTTTATATCTCCCATATGCATGTCTGGATATGACTTCTGCAGCTAGGTAGCAACATTATCACAGTGATTTAACTTCCAGATTTTGTAATCTGTGAATGGCATTGACTGAACTTCCGTCTCTCCTGCGCACAGCATCTGCAGGTGAAGATGAAGGGCCAGGGCTTCCCGTGGTCTCGCTTGCTGCTGGCCGTGATGGTGTTTGCTGGGGGCTTCATTGTCCATGACATCAGATCGCAGGGCTCTTTCGAAGGTAATCTCGAGATCTGAGCTGCAGCTCCCTTCTTTCTGTATACACAACAGTACTGTCATAACCAGGCTTGACTTAAGTCTGCTGCTGTTTAGACTACACCTGTTTGGGGGGCAGGGGGGCTCTTTCAATGTCATGATGTTATTGACCTTTTAAGGCCTAATGATCTGTGTCTGTCTGTCGTTTTTTTAAAGAATCTACCACTGCAAGGTACCTTCAGGCCTCGGGGTTGATGTCGGTTTCTCAGCAGGCCTGGAACAAAGTTTTACTCTATTCTCAGGAGGGATTCAGGTCTGTCGCATGAACCACAAAAAAATGTATCAGTTATTATTAATTAGAATTATAAATGTGATCCAAATAATAATTGTGTGTTCTCTGAAAAGCAAAAATCTGCTTTTTCTTCTGGACTGTTTGTTACACATATACCAGGGAAGGAGGACGAATGTACTGTTTAAGTAATTCCACAGATTATACACATGAAACTCTTAACATTTTTTCAAGTTGCTGACCTTTGGTATTCTGAAAAGTACTCTTGTATGTAAATAAATGTTTTCCAAAGTCAGAAAACTGGTAAGAAATTTAAACGTTTTGCCTTCACACTTGCTTCCAATATTGTCCCTTCAGTTCAATTAAACACATGTTGCAGAAAGATATTGACATGTAAATGTCTTTGGGAGCATTAGTTATTCAGTACGGCTAGGATTTGTTGAATGATGCCTTTTTAATTACAGTTGGTTGGAAGTCAACGCCCCATATTACTACTCCAAGGCCATTACTGCTGTAGGACCCATATTGGAAGTTGCCTGGGAAAAGGCCAAGATCTCCTTTGTCTTAATTGTTGAACAGTGTTCCGACATAATACTGTGGATCAAGGAAAACGCACCACGGTTTGCGGAATGGGTAAGAAAAGCTAACTGATATGCAAGTATGCTGCTAAATGAATGTTTCATTATGTCTGTTTATCTTTATTTGTCTTTTATTTTCTCTAGCTCAACTCTAACATCCCGGAGAGCGTGTTCCAGTTTATTGAATACTTAAAGGAGCTTTTGTTGTTTATCCATCGACATTATATCATACCAACGATGATGTATGTTAAATCGTCATTGGAACATGTTTGGCAAAGGTTTTTGGATTCCTGCAAGTAAGTATAAACTTTATTTGCTTTTGTTAAGTGTATGCCTTTACTGTCTTTGTCAGTATGTTGCAATACAGAGGAATTAATTTAAAATGGTCAGTTTATATGTAAACTATAGCAGTGTGCTTAAATTTGAGTTGTGAATTGTTTGTTCATACCAATAGTGACCAGAAGAGGGTGATGTTCTTGTATGTCTCGCACATTAACATCTGTGTATGATAAATGTAAACTGTGTATCAGTGTTAATCATTGTTTTTGTCTCATTTTAGTGGAGAAGTGTCATTACCTTGTGTTCAAAACCATGTGATGACCATTACCAATTCCACATGGTCTTACCTGCAGGACACTACTCTTGCCATTAAAAACTGGGCTGTTGAACTTATTTCCAGACTGTAGAAAGATCCCAAGACATTTAAATGAAAGACTACATTTGCATATGTTCGCCAAACAAGGACTAAAACCACCTGCGCTTTTTAATGATTGCTGAATGGACTTTGGGGGGGGAGGTTGAGGAGACACTTTTTGTCAAATTGCATGTAATTTTATATTACTTATTTTCTACCAACTGTTTATCACTTCTGGGTGCACAGAAATTTTCCTTTTTATATAGACCTTCAGGTTTGTAAATACCAGTGTTATTTCAAATTTAATTGCCAAATGGGAACAAACAAGATCCATGTCACCAGCTTCCTGTGGTAATTTTATTTGTTTTTGTTTTTTTTTAAAGATTTTTACAGCCAGACACAATCCCAAAAGGATGTGTCAACCATGTTTGAGCTTGCCCCTAGTACTTCTGGACTTTGGGGGGATAATATGCAACCACCAAACAGTCAATGCCCTCTAAATGTACGGATGGGTGTAATAAACCTGCTGGCAAGTACATTTAATAGTATTACAATTTCGTCACATGAAGTTATGGAATAAGTCAGCCTGCTCATTTTGGAAGCTGGTAGCCTAGTTTGCTCCTAACACCAAATCTAATTTCCTTTTCCTTTTCAAATTGTGTATGTTTACCCATTGTGAAAAAGCACTGGACTATGAATTACTACTGCTGCTTACTATATATTTTACTTGAACATCAAATGGTTTCTGTAGGACGATTCGGTGTCAATTGACCTACCTCTGCGCAGCTTAGTAGATTTAGACTTCTGCTCTGCAGTCCTTGCGTAGAGCATGCTTCTCCTCTGTTCCTTACTTTACCTTGATATGCTGCCCCCTCATCTGGTCGAAGAGGGGTGTACAATGATTTACTTTCCAGGTTTGTTAGAGCTGAATAAGCGACTGGTGGAAACAGGAAAGAAATGAATTGGAAAGTCCTCTTTATGGGTGGATATATTTGTGATCTTGTACATGTTGGATGTTTATGAATAAAGGATCACACCAAAAAGGGTGGTGTGGCAAGTGCTACTGCTAGGTCCTTTTTTCTCTGCGTCTTCTTCATACATTACATTTCCATATGTTTTTATTGGTACTGATCGAATTTAATTGTATGTGTCAAATATCTGCTCAACTTTTATTTATTTTTTTTAATACTGTTGACATATTTTTGACAATTAACTTCGCAGACTGGCTGTAGTTGTAAAACAATTGGACTCGGGTCGGCACGGTAGTTATCGGTTTCTGCGCTTGGCAAAGACGAGTCGGTAGGTAGACGCAAGATATTCAGTTTTTTTTCCGGAGTACTTCACGAGTGGGCCAGAAGATGGCAGCTTAATTTCTATTTACTTTTTGAATCTGGAGTATGGTGAATAAAATCAAACATTTTGTTCTTTTTTGATTTGCATACGTACAAAAAGTAGTGCTGTAACATCAAAATGTTCTAGTTCATTTGCTCAAACGCTGCTTCAGATAATGTTATTTCTATTGCGCGTGTTCACAAATAATATTTTGAATTTGTGCGTTTGCATGTGAACCGTGTATATTAGATTAGTGGATTGCAGCATTTTTCTCGGTGTTAAATGGGTCGTAGCCGTTTTATTCATGCGTATGGTTTGCAAAATAGCATAAAAATGCTGCGCATTAAAGAATTACTTTTATATCAGCTGTTATTCATTTTACTTTATTCACAAAATCGGAATTTTATTGAGCTAGCTGCTTAATATAAAGAACATGTTCAATGTGCAAAGATCTCGGAAAAATTCCTTTCAGTTAAATTTGATTTTGTTGGAATGAACAGATTAATTTCGTGTTGCCAAAGCACACAATCTCACATTTAAAAAATAAGAATAACGGTAATAATGGCCCCAACTCTAACAAACAAAAGGTCCCACAATTAAAATAAAATTGCTGTAAGAATAAATCGCTGATAAACCTTTAAGTTTAAAACTTTAAACTTTTGTAAACGTTGGTGAGATGGCTAAAGATCATAAAGAGTTATCATAAACTCATAAAGTGATAATTACTTTTAATTAGAGTGACAATTGCCTGTTATTCTTTATGTTACAGTAACAAAAATGGAATATTGAAATGTGTAGTTTAAATTATTGATGGAAATGTCCAATTGTAATTGCCTTCCCCCCCCCCCCACCTAGTGCCGCTTACGTGAAAAGGGGACGTAATAAACTTTCAGTTCAAGACTTGGCCGTCGTTCTGCTGAGGAAGTAAAGGCTCAGTCATGTGATACGCCAAAATTTGTTTTGTGTGGAGCACCCCATTGTTTTCCAATGGACGTGGCGTTGCGGTCACATCACAGCGCCAATTGAGTTTAGGTGTTGTACTGATGCACGTTAAGCCGTTAATGCAGACAAAATTGTCTATCAAAGGATGTCAGGCCTTAATGGAGAATTTGACGTAGAACAGGAAATAGGTCGTCTTTGTGAGTTATTTGAATGCAATTATGCACAATCCATCTATGGACCTCCTGTTTCACTAATGAGTGAAAAATCCAGTGTTACTTCCAGCTAACACTCCATGACCTCATGTGCCGCAGCCAAACATGCAGAGGCATTGGCGGAGCTAGCAGCAAAGGACATTGAATATGAAGCATTGCTGGAGGAAGGGAAAGGATAGAACATCTGGAATGGCAGCAACGGAAAGATGCTCAGAAACGTAAATTGGGACGACTACAGGCAGAGAAAGACCGGCAGTTAGAGCCAGGCTAAAGGTCTACAACCAGGAGTCGGCTTGCTATGCTAGCATCCAGACCCATCAATCTTAGTACTGAAGAAAAGCTTCATAGATCTCTAACTGACATCCAACAACCCTCCAAGTTCTAGCATCACCACCTCAAGTAGATGTGTCAAGTAGAATTTAGTCAACAGACTTCCTATGCCTTAGCCGTTTGTTTTCAATGGTGATCCCATTCAATTCCTTGAATAGAAAGCCTCATTTGTGTCACTCATTGGTCAAAGAAACATTCCTTCAGCTCACAAGCTTTATTATCTGAAGAAGTATGTTGGTGGCCCAGCTCGTAAGACCCAAGATTGTACCTTCTTCAGAAATGATGATACAAACACGCATGGAACAAACTGAACTATCAATATGGCCAGCCATTCGTCATAAAGAGGGGATTTAGAGAAAAGCTTGCAAATTGGCCAAATATTCAGCCAGATCCTTCCTCATACTTGTAAATCGTGCCCGCTTTCCGACCTGTGAAACGGCCAGGAACTGGAATCATCTCTCACAGTAGTTGATGAAATCCCACCACTGAAGGATTGCAAAGTTAGACTTCTGCTTTAACTGTTCAAGACCAATGGGGCCAAAACAGGTAATTTTAGGAAGAAATAAGCATTGTAGGATACTCATCGTCATGCCTTGAGGATGGCAAGATAGTATCCCAGTATGACATCCTCTTCCTGAACAAGCTACATGATAGTATAAAGAAAAACTGTGTGATTATTATGGAATACCTTTGCCTTTCAAGGAGAGACCCAATCTACCTAATCTACCTACGCCACATAACCACACACTACGCTGTGTGTGGTTTTTGATTGCTCTGCCAAGTACAAGGGAACCAGTCTAAATGCCAATATGTTGCCAGAGCCTGACTGTGCTCTAGTCATGGGCACAGTCATTTGTGCCTCTCCCACAAAGGTTACAACTATTCCTAGACTGGAACTTGGCCAGAAGGAGGAACTTGGATAAGAGTTCTTCTGGACTCTGGAAGTGTTCTAGGGTATATTAACAATTCCACACAGTTGTGGCTAACCGGGTGCCAAAGATCCATCTCAGCACAACCCCTCAGCAATGGAGATACTGATGAAAATCCTCCAGATAATGCATCCAGAGGCTTAACCGATGAAATAACCGGTCAAATGGCTACTGGATCCCAAAGATTAATCGGGGCGTAGCATCTCATATTTGCCAATGCCTGGCTTGTAGAAAGCTCAAGAGAACCACAAAGGAGCAAAAGGTGGCTGATCTTCCCGCAGAGCGTGTGGATCCATCTCCACCTTTTACATACTGTGGCATGGACTGTTTTGGCCCATTTCCCTCTAACCAAGTACGAAGAGCAAACAAAAGGTATGTTCTTCTCTTCTCCTGTTCATAATGAAATGCTGGATGACATGTCTACGAAATAATCTTGAGCCACTCGCCCCTAACCACCTGCATACTATGAAACAAATCACGGCTCTACCTCCACCAGGCAAGTTCATCAGGACGGACATGTATGCGTGGAAAAGGTGGGGGCAGGTTCAATATCTAGCAGAGCAGTTTTTGAGCTGCTGGCGGAAGGAGTATCGAGCAAATATCGCCATCAGGCAGTGCTGGCACACTCCAAGGAGAAATCTGCAAATTGGCGACATGATGATGATGTGAGACGATGTTGTTAAGGGTGGACTAGTGTAGAGATAAAATATGTCTTGGTACCCAGAAGCTAGAAAAGGAAGGCCAGCGTTTTACCAAGCTGTCAGTAGTCGAACGTCCAGTTCAGAAGCTGGTCTTGCTTCCCAACTCTCTTTGCATCTATCTCTTACTATGTTCATATTTAGTTTTTTATTCGATCTTTTTTGTGTCAAAATCATCTGCGCTTCATGTTCTTTAAATCTCTGATGATTTAAGTGTGAATGACCTCTTTGAAGTGCTTCAGATCATTGTCTGTCTGATTTTTAGGGCTTTTTCTTTGAAGGAGTTTCTGTTCAGTTGTGGTAAGTCTGTGGGAGTTTTGTTTTGATAACGGCACATTATTTACATGTTTCCCGTCCTAGTGCCAGAAAGATAATTAAACCCTTTAGACCTGAATTATAAAAATGATAATAATGCCCTTTTCCCACCCACTCAAAAATCTGGCTAAATTATTATTATTATTATTTTTAATCAAAACTCTTTAATTGTTAAATTTTTTGTTCATTGTAATGGACATTGGGTCCAAATAGTATATAATACCAATAAAATACCAACATCTATCTTTGATAGCATTAAATATACTCTCCATACTGCTCCATGTTCAAAAATCATCTTGCTCTGATCCGAGAGCTCTGGTGTGGCACCTTGATCGATGATCGAATTCATAAGCAAGGCCACTTTTGCCATGAGGAAATACACCTTTACTCCCCACGGTTCTGTCTGTCCCTTGACATACTGAAGCACAAAAAGTTCCCCCCTGAAAGGCACAATCTGGTCATCAACAGAGAGCTCCTCCTCCAATTGTAGCTCTAGACAGCATTTCCTTATGGAGTCATAGAGTGTTCTGACCTTATAGAACACATCAGTGTCTTCAGGAGGCCTCTCGTTGTTCACCACATGCAGGTTGGAGCGAAGCTGGAAAAATCTGTCATAAGACAGGGTATCCCTGAGAAGGCCAATATTGATACTGGAGGCCCAGTACATTTGCACTCTTGGCAAACCCAGTATCTCCGTTTCCATATGTAGACCGACAGAGACGTCAATCTCAGAAACTGAAGCATGTTTATACCCCTTGACTGCATTTTGTTCTGTGTATATGTCAGCCATTGTTGTCTTCAGCTTGAACATCTCACTTGGAACATGCTGCTTAAAGTAGCATATGGTGTCAGTGGCTCAGAGAGTCAGGAGCAATACGTTCCCATGCCATGTTTACTGGGGTAGAGTGGGTGCGACGCCACTCAATATCACTCTTCTTTGTGATGTTTGCACGCGGGTCATCCTCAAGTAACAGGTTTATATCTGCCTCATGAGGCTCATAATCCTCTCTGCCTTCCCACTGCCTCAGTCTCTTACCCTACCAATGGTACCTCTGACTTATCCCTGTCTTCTCCTAAATCATTAGCAAAAACCTATCTGTTCATATATCCCTTCATTTATCTATGTAGGCTTTTTGGGAACACTTTGGCCCTTAGATAACAACTTCCTTACACATTCATAATCCATACATAACATATATGCCATACATGTTAGTAACCAATATATGAACATTTATGGAGTGCTTATGTCAACAACCACAGGTTGACAAAGGGTGAGCTACTGCTGGTGAACCCTTATAAGTGACATATTTTATTTATTTTGTAAGTGATATCTGATCTTTACAGTAAAACATGAAATTTTTTTTCAATATGACATTTCTTCCTAAATTACTTTCTATACTCACCAATTTATGGAAATCTAGCTGCAACTACCTCTCCATATTCCTCATCACTCCCAAAAATATCAACATCAGAGAAATTTCTATTGTTAAGTTCAAGGAGTTCAAGGACTGTATATTCTGCATATGGAATATTTCCAATTCATTATCAACTCATTATTTTGCTCTGATGTACTGGTTCTACAGTAGTAAGATCATTCATCAGTACTGGAGAATTTAGTTCAGTAACATGGTTTCCAACCCACCCTCCACTGTAATGGACAGCAACACTTGAAAAAATCCTGTGAAAAAACATTTGATATAAAATTTTAATTAGTATTAATTTTAATTTTAATCCTTCAATATAAGCCTATATCCATGAAATCTTGGCACAGATACCTATAAATACGAATAGTTGAACATGTTCCTAACTTTTTTTCAAATGATAACAAGCAGAGCTGTACTTCCATTGCTTTGATTGGTTTTTAAGCATCAATTTAAATGAACTTGTGGTTTCAACTGGTGTCAATTGTTTCAAAAAGCAAATACAAGCTGCCATGTGACGTCCATTGTAATGAACACGGTCTGAGGGGGTTAAAGGATTAAAGACCGTAAAGCAAGAAAGGTTTACGGTGTTAAACGTTTGTGTAATGTTAAATGTTGAACTCATTCGTTGCACCTAGCTGAAAGTGATCAAGAATTTATTGTTACTTAGAAGTTCCTTAAGCTGGGTAGCCTTCTTTTAGGTCAACGACATATGTTGTAAATGTAAAACTAATTTGTCAGACGGCTAAACGTCCGTGATAATTACTTTTGGTCTGTTTTTCTTTTTGTTAAAGTAACAATGAAAATGGAAATCTATTTTGAAAATGGAGTATTCGATATAAATATATATAAATTATTTTCTATCGCAATATTGTGCAAATGAGTAGTTTACATTATTTACGGAAATATTACATTTTAATGTTGTTTTTTCCCCTATTAGCTCTTACGGTTCGTTGTTGTTGACGCAATAAACTTTTTATAAACAGTAATTTCAAGAATTGGCCATCGTTCAGCTGAGGACGTTGGGTGGGCGAAAACTGACATGTGGGTTTCAGAGTCGAAGCCTTCGATGACGCCAGTTGGTAGAGCAGAGGACTGTAGAGTTAAATTGGGAACCTTTAGTCGCTGGTTCGGATCCGGTTCGAAGTAGTGTTATTCCTGAAGTTTTTTCGTATTCGCTGAGGAGAGGGGAAAAAATACCGAACATCATTTATACCATTTTTAGTTATTGGTTAAAGTTAAAGCTTTTAAATCCTCATGTGGTAAAGGGTGGTATTGGGGGGATTAGCTCAAATGGTAGAGCGCTCGCTTAGCATGCGAGAGGTAGCGGGATCGATGCCCGCATCCTCCAAACTTTTTGGCGAACATCTCTTTCACAATGTCTTACAGTTAGACTAGGGACACTGTTACCTAATTTGTGGGTGTACTGAAATGTAT
>JAOYSI010031619.1:0-17217 GCA_025775065.1 Hiodon alosoides
CTTAATCCCGGTTGATGTGGAAAGCTTAATCCCGGTAGATGTGGAAAGCTTAATCCCGGTAGATGTGGAAAGCTTAGTCCCGGTAGATGTGGAAAGCTTAGTCCCGGTAGATGTGGAAAGCTTAATCCCGGTTGATGTGGAAAGCTTAATCCCGGTAGATGTGGAAAGCTTAATCCCGGTAGATGTGGAAAGCTTAGCCCCGGTAGATGTGGAAAGCTTAGTCCCGGTAGATGTGGAAAGCTTAATCCCGGTAGATGTGGAAAGCTTAATCCCGGTAGATGTGGAAAGCTGCTCAGCACTCATTACTCCAGTGCAGTGGCACGGATTTATCGCTTTGCCAGTTCACAGCTAATCGGCATCTTGATCCCATTGCCAGGAGCTGGCCTAAATAAAACCGGCCACAGATGCTCGGCACCACGGGGGAACCCGAGTTTTCATCCACTTTTGTTTCTCTTCATCTTCTGGTTTCACCACCGCAAGGAGAGGCAGAGAGACGGCCTCTTTTCCTGCGTGTGAAACACGTGTTTCAGTGCAACGAATGGGCAAGCTCCGGCATGCAGAGGAAACACCATTGTTTCCAAGCGGGAAAAAAACTAATCATCAAATCTGTGCACCAAACTGCCATCAAAATTTTTATTGGCCCACGGTTTATAGACTTACATTAAAGATTATTTGGTATATGAACTTTCATGTCTCACAGGTATAAAGCCATTTGCGTACAGTGGAGTGAAACGCGTAAGTCATAAATATTGCACAATTTGGGAACCCAAATTTTATGGTGAAATAAATCAGCTGAGTAATTTATTTCCACAGGTCTATGTTGTGTTACTGTCTCCCATGTTTGATTATAAGCCTATTAAATTAGCGGAAAACTATACTTGGGCCAACAAATAGAAAAATAATTTGGGAATATCGGATAGATGAAGGTGCCACAGTTCCTGATAAGAGCAATATCCTGCTATTCTGGCTTTCCAGAAAAGAAAAAAAAAACTGCTTGGCTTCAATTAAACATTTTGGAAAAGATGTTGGACAGCACTTTTATTGTTTGAGAATTCTGACATGTTTATTCACCTCATTCCAAATACTAATAGGTTCAGTTCTCTTGTATTATCTCTGATGAGCAAAATATGACAAAACTTTATTACAATTACAAAAGTTAACAACTGTAACAAAAATTTGAATTTTCAAGTATTCTTTTTTGCGTTGACTTTGTGAAGTCTTTAAACCCCATGTGGAGGAGGTGAGGCTTTAGCTTCTGCCATATACGGCCAAATCCTGTTTCAACGGAAAACGAGTATGCACAACAGCAGTCCCATTCAATCTTACCGCGGCCATTAATTACCGTAAACGTTCTTCTTAATCCTCGGTAATGAAATATGTACGCAGCCGTGGAGGGGAATTCATTTTAATCAACGATGATGGAAAGATTCACCCAAGAATCTGACACAGTTTGAGTGGTATATTTTTTCTCAGGTCTGGACCTTAAAACGTATTCTATTCGAGTTTTTCAATAAGAACACATTCTGCGATTTTCTGCAGAGTTAAACCATTCTGATTTATGCAACAGTAAGAGAAAAAAAATAATGAATAACACAATTATACTCTGTAAGCCTGTGGTTAGGTTAATTTACATTTCTGTTATCATGACAAACACGGACATATTTGTGGTGAGTGAAGAGCTTTTTTTAAAATGTATTTAAGACAGCTACAGTTTTTTAAATCAGGGTCACCTTCTGTCTTTAAACTGTAAACTTCTACTTTGTGTACGATAGGGGACATTGAAAGAGAACATTTTTAAAAACATGATTTCTGCTGAACAAAAACAATTAATGTGAAGCACGGTGAGTGAGGGAGACATCACAACCCAAGGTTTAACAACCTTTGTTATGTGTGATTGAAGGTCCTCGCGTCACTTGGTTAACAAGTAATTAAATAACACACACCTGCATTCTTTCACTTTACCATTCCAAACGCAAAACAATGCAAATTTATCACCGAGAGCTACCTATTCTATCTATCTTGCTATTTACAGTGGGCGGTTCTAATTCCGTTGACACACAAGTCCTGTAGGTCTAGTCCGTTCAACACAAGAGAAAGCTAATTTCGTACGAGATTTAGTGAGATTTTAAGGTGCCCTGCTGGACATTTCAAAGAGGGTTTCAATTTGAGACTCCACCACAGGTAGAGGCCCCTTGAGCAGAGGGAGAACAGAGACTGTAGGCTGTGGGTTTAAACACACAGGGGCTGGATGTGGGGCAGATACGTTTTACACAATCCTAGCATGAGAGCAAATACCATGTAACAAAACTGACTTATTGAATAGCTACCGGGAACAAACCGACTCTTGCGGCCGGAAATCTCTTTGATGTTGATACGCATGGCCATGACGGCCTTTAGCGCTGCGACTGCCTTTTCTCTGAACTCCACCCCCTCATTTAACTCCACCCCCTCATTTAACTCCACCCCCTCATTTAACCAAGTCAGAAATCTCATTGTTTTTATATTTCTTTCTGAAATGGTTCATTTGAAATGATTATTGCTGCTGTTATACAGAGAATTTGAATGATGAGCTGGACAAAAAGCACTTCCGAGTCATTTTGTTCCACTTGTCACGTAAGTGGCCCTAGTCAGAACATACCTAACCCTGCACACAAATAATTAAAAAACTACACTTCGAAGTTACTGTTATAAACCAACAAAACAGTTGTAGGGATTAAGAGATAATTTGAAATAGAACAAGCTCAGGAACGGAAAGAGAAGAGAACCCGGACCATTATAGTATTTCCTGTCTAGTTAACCTGTTCCTGTATTTCCTTTATTTTTAGAGAACATAAATATAATTGGCACTTCAGACAATGCAACATGATTTATGTGCCCCAACTAACTATACACGCCACCTCACACAAAGTTATTTTACAAGTGCCCATAGTTATACTAGACTACATTTAAAATGTTGAAAACACGTTTTCGAGATTACCACTATTTACACAGAAGAAACACCAAAGGAATTTAAAAAAAAATAGATCTTTGAAGTTTGTTACGTCTGATGTAGAATTAAGTCTAAATTTGGCAATTTGTGAATTCTCATAAATATTCAAATGAAATGTTTCATAGTCAGAATCACAGAAACACGTATTGCTTGCTTTGTATGTTATATATAATGAACTGCCATGGTAAGTGTTCACAGCAGCAGCGGGTGGTTAACAACGGAAGGGGGCGGGGATTATATAATGTAAGTATTTTTGTGGTCCTTACCAGCATATATCCACGGGGTCCTTTACGTGGCCGCACACCGGTTGGAGGAGTGCTAAACAGAGTCACAGCATCAAGGACGAAAACTAAATTCTGAACACTGTCCATCTCCCTCAGTGAGAAACATTTAATGTCAACCTTGGACGGTAATTACTAACTTTTAACTCATTTTTGTGCGACTGCCTAATTGAAACGCTTTTTGATTATGCCTACACAGAGAAATACGTCACATGTGAATATCCATACAATGGTGGGACATGTGAGCTTCCATACAGTGTCATACTTTTTTGTTTTCGTGGACTGAATGAAGACTACCCTAAGACACAGACTAAGACACGTCTTCATGTCAGCATTCTTTCTGGATGGCTATCCATAGGGAGGATTTAGGTCCCGGAAGCTAAGCACTACAAGCACTGCTGAATAAAAAATATCGTCTTTGAAGTCTGGCTAGTCAAAATTCTCTTTTCTTCATTATCATGCCTGCATCTTGTAAACAATATTTTGTGCGCCAATTTAAACAATAGCTGGCATGTGGTTTTGCACGCTGGGTGTTTAAACTGGGCTGAGCGTGGCATTTCAGCTTTGTGAAACTCAGTGATGAAACAGAATACAGGCTGACAGGATGCAAGTTAACTGTGAATCGTTCTGTTCAGCTCCTGAGTTGGACTCTGAATGAAGTTTGTCTATTACTTTTTAAGGGTCAGGAATCTACCTGGAGCCATCAAATATTTTCTGATTCACACATCTCATTGCTGTGCAGAGGTCACATCGAATCAAACCAAGAAAACTATATATTTATATTGTCTCAAGGTCCATATAGACCAGCTTCTCATTTAGTTCTATAAAAAACTTCTGTCCAAGCCCCCCCCCCTTCCACTCTCTCGTATTTTAGTGGACTTTGAGACAATACATTTCATGCTTTGTTCCATTTCCTCCAGAGATTTGCTAACTTGGAAATGTAACACCATCAGTAATATTAGTTGCACCGTGCTACATATACGAAAATAGCTTTACTGTAGATATGTTGCTAAAGCGGGTGGCCAGGGAAATCTGTTTCCTGGTAGTGGTGATTATGTCTACAATATAACAGTCTACAATATAATGGCTTGTAAAAGCATTTTCTAAAATTAACTCTAAGTCATGAGAGTATGCTAAGCCAGCTATAATAATGAATATAGATCTGTTTGATCAATGTTCACATATTAAGCCTTTGGGTAACTTGCCATGGTTTTAGCTACTGTAACGCTCCACATTACAGATTCTCAGGATAATCACCCTGATGGGTGCTACATGGGTGGTAGAAGCCCTGAGGTCTCCCGTTCTTCATTTTCCGATCCGTAAGCGCATGGACGTATGTCACCTTGAACACCTCCGCCTATGTTAGGAGTTCAATGTCCAGGCAGGCTCTTAAAACCCTGGACGCTAAGCTAATGCTAAGCTTCCTGTGACCTCTCACACAAGTATCACACACGTAGAAACAAACCTCAGATATTCCCTTAACGCTCCATATGTTGAGGATATTAAATGGATTTCTCGCACCCAGTAAAAGAGCATTGGGATTTTCTCCATCCATCTCATCCATCTTTCTAAATCCATGTGTTAAGAAAGCGGAACTCAGGTCTGATACTTTGGAATATCTGCCAGGTGACTGTGGGAACAGTTCAGTCCCTGGTATTGGTTTGCTGTAATCCATTACATTTTTATAACCTTTGCAATTGGTTGGGGTTTAGGCAACTTTCTAATGTTGAGACTTTTTACCAAGATAATGCATTATGTGCAATGTCAGCAAGGCAAATTTATCTGAATATCTAACATTATCTAACATTTCTGAATTAAACAGGAGTCGCATTCTCCATCATACCTCTCAGGAGGCGTCTTCCTCCCTTTCTCCTCTGACAGAAACATCATTTCATATTTTGATTAATGTCCCAGTGCTCGACCGGCCAGCGCTGGTAGTGTTCAGGTGGATTTCGAGAAATGAACACACAGATGTTTCTGGCGTGCCACGCGTGTGGCTTCCGACGTCATGGGGTGGCACCGTGTCTGCAGAAGTGCATTGTGGGTCTTACCATAATCATGGCTGCTTAATTGCCACCAGGCTGCGTCACTGTTACAATAAAAAACACGTTTTCATCAGAGGTTTAAACTGATTTTGGTGGATTTCACTTCTGCCAACGCTTTTCACATCGCTTTTCACGCCACATGGTATGACTGATGAGTGTTAGAGGTTGGAAGGTTGGAATAGAAGTGAGTGCAGACAGCAACTGCTTCAGTGCTATAGACTGCATTGTTTGCCATATAGATACTGATGTCTGAATGTTATGGCCCATTACAAAGGGAAAGAAAAACGTAGCATTATTACTATTAATAACTTAATAACCAAAAAATATTTAATTTAGATGTCTTCACTCCGAACCATAACTACAGCACCTTCTAGTAAATCTATAGGATGTTAAAAATAGTACAAATGTATCATTGCCTAAACAGAACCTTGCACAAAATTGTCTGCACAGAACCTTGTAAAATCTTGCACAAAACCTCAGGGAACATGGTCGTATTAGGTCTGTAAACTTACGTATTGATGAGAGAAGCTTTAATCTGGCTGAGAGAATAACCTTTACCCCTTACCCCTTACCCCTTACCCCTGTGCATTAGTGGTATATAATATGATGTCATGGAATTATAAATCTAATGGTAATTGATATAGGAATGAGGAAATAAAACTGACTTCCAGAAAGCTGATAGTTTCAGACAGTTTTCAAAAAGCAATTTCCTCCCTCCAGAAAGCAACCCTGATTTTGTTAAGAAGATAATAAACTTTCTTTCACATTAAAGATAAACACTCAATACATTTAGGCACACACACTGATTTATCAGCCAGGCTCATGGTTACAATTCACTAGCCTACATTACCTGTTTGGGAATACATTGAACCAGCTGAGAAGATGAACTGCGGACTAATTCTGCTGCACAGCCTCGACACGTTAAGGCCTTCATAATTTCCAGCTATGTATTTCACTCCAGCTCTTTCTGATTCACGGATCCATTGTCTTATGATCAATACATTAGACCCTGATTACTTGTTTGTGTTGCTAAAACTTTAAAAAGCCATGCTTCCAAACTGAGTTTCCTGGCAGGCTGCAGATATAAGTAAAATAATTGTGGGCTAATAACGTGCAACGTGCAAGAATTCAAGACCAAACCGAAATTCCCGGCAGAATACCTGTAAGGATAGAAAATATAAAGTCTTCCTAAATGTTTCTGTTTATTTCTTAAAGTTAAATAATAATAATTAACAACGCAGTTATCACTTGAAAAAAACTAATTAGCTGTTGTATTAGTCACTAATGATATTTTGCCATATTCCTGTATATTCTGTCGATCTCTTGGAATTTCTGACCACAGACAAAGACGCTGTGGAAATGTGGAGGGTATGGAAATAACTATCAGGTCAGTGACCTTGAGAAAAGAAAATGAACAATTTGAAGGACAATTTGAAGATCTGTATGATCACTTTATATTCATCTGTGATCTCGTAGCATTCTCATTCAACATCCACCTGTCAATCTGAGCTCCCAGAGTCATTGTGCAAAGAACCTACGCGTGTTTTGTCCTTGTGGATGCCAATGCTGTCGTCCTTGTGGCGAGACAGGGAACTGTTGAGCAAAAAATGCATACTGATATATTCAAATGGATGCTGCAATATATTCATGGCTTCGTGTGGGTTAGATTATTAGCTTAACCAAAGGGTTCCAGGAATGAAGAGGTTGCTGAACTGCTGAGGGAGGTACTGAAAAACACTAAGGAAAGTTACGTTTTTGTTCCCCTCGCTGGAATTAAACAAGCTTGAAAATGAAATTCCGAATAAAGGCATCTGACAAGCGAGTGATCGATCGCGCTTGCTCCCGAGATGTGAATGCGCGGAGCAGACTGGTCTGCTCTGGCAATGCAATGCGTGCGGGACTGCAGCAGGGCTAAACCGTTTCAAAACCCCTCGAAGCCATCGAACCCGTGTCGCTGCTGTGCACTCAGGATTCGTTAACTCTCACAGGTCATTGGAATAATGTGGAAATTCAGACGTGTTTTCACAACGTGATGGCACCTTTAGGAAATACTTCTATATAGAATGAGAAGGTCCATATAAGCTGACTGGGAAGAATGATTTACCCGAGCACAGAACCACCTCCGGAAGTAGGCGATGCCATGTAACTGCACAGTATACCGGTTTTATTAAGGAGGCTAATGTCTTTGACACAATGCATTGTTAATTCGATTTTGTGGAGATTAAAATATCAGACGCGGTGAATTACATTTTAATGAGAGACTAATGTCAAAATGGAAACAGCTGAAGACACACTCTTGTTTGATGAGTTGATAGCATGTCTCTGTGGGGGTCAGTCTCTGTGGTACACAAAAATATCTGCATCGAGGGGTAGGTGGTGGGGCGACCACCCTGTTAAAATTTTTGCCGGTTGTCTTTTATGAAGCGGGAAATTATTTTTTATCATCTCATGTTTGACATCTTTTAATTTTCTCAGCTTGTAGCCGTTTTCCTCCCGTTCTGTTTCTATCCCCGTACCATCTTTAACTTTTGGTTTATTATTATTATTATTATTTATTATAAACAGAGGTTTATTGCAATGGAAGGGTAGGGATGGAATTTCCCAAGACTCAAACATTAGTCTCCTGTGCCAAAAATTCCCAAATTTCCAATTTCATCAAAGTTTGTGGACCTAGTGAGCCACTGACTTTAATGAACTTATTTTAGCCCAGTAATATCAAAGGCAAGCCAACTGATAATTTGCCCTGGATATTTTGATATGTAACCATGGTAAAGGGAATGGTCATATTAGAGTCTGTAACAGGACTTTAAATGTGTTTCCAATCTGCACAGCATGTGTTAAAGGGAATCCTCAACCAAGATCTGCTAATTCTTGCAGATTAGCAAAAAGGTACTAATCTTACCATTGATATCGACATGCCAATGATTGATAAACTGAAGGGTACTAGCGCCTGTGCATAGTAATATTAGATAATACGTATCTGCCTTGACCAAAGTTTAAGTGTTTGAATTAAGATATATACAGAGAAGATCCTGTGAGCACTGTATAATCTGACCATGACATAATCTGGCAGGGATTATGCTCAGCTCCTTTCCGTTATTATCCAGGGATTACTTCTAAAAATAAATGCTTCATTTGAATGTGGAGGGTTGGTAGCCAAAGGGGAGGATAACCTATTATTTTTACATAAATAATCGTCATATCAAACAATTATAAAATAAAATAAAATGTATTTAATATTTGTTTCAATATGGTAGGCCTACGCCCAACTGACCCAAAAATGTTCTTGTGGATTTTAATCTTAACTATCCATTACCATAGATTTCTGAATCCCTCAAACAGATTTAGATCATTCATATATGAGGAAAATGCATTGTGAAAAGGGGTGCATCTTAAATTGTCCCATGTAAGACATATATATGTCAAAAGAGTCAGTAACATAATTTTTATTAAATACACTGGTATTTAAAAAAAAAAAAAACTCCTCCATTACAAAAATTAAAAAAACTAAAATCATAAAACTATCCATTACTATATTGACGTGTGGTATATAATGGGCACACAAATGCATTTGTAAGAATTATCCCCCCCTTGTGTGACTAATTGTTCAGTTTTTGTCTCGCCTGAGGCAACATGCAGGAGTAATGTTATCTTCCGCTGTTTGTATGGGGCTGGGGGCAGACGGGCTGGGTTTCATTGGGACTGAGTTATAAATAAACCCAGTGGGTATCAGGGATAAAACCCAGCAAGAGTGCCCATTCTTTACAGCAGGATCCCTTTGCCAGGGTTATTGTGGCCAAGGGCAGAAAATTATTTCTGAAAAATGGATTTCCTGCAGAAAAATTGAGAGAAACAGAGAAAGACATAAGGACTTGTCACTTGCATAATTTAGTGCTTCTGAATAAAGGTCTGTTTTTGGGGGGGTTTACTTTTTTGTACCTGCCTGAGGTAAAATACAAAATGCAAAGGTTAAACTGCAAATGCATTATTACTTTTGTCAAATTACACAAGGTAAAGTGTTTCCCATGCAGCGACTAAATTCTGACAAATCCTTTCCAGATGTTGTTTTTATAAAAGCTGTAAATAATATAAAAGAGACACATGGTTGCTCCGGCTCATGGCGATATCAGTAAATTATTTATCAGGGAGAAGCAGAAGTTACAAACAGTTGGAAGGATGTTAAGGCGCTCAGCCGTCACTGCTGGAGGCTGAGACGCCCGACGTGCACGTTTCTCTACACCTGCTACTCATCGGTCATCTGTAGAACCACTCTGTGACCCCCAGTGAAGAGATAAGGGGGGCAAAGCCTCATGTTTGCTGTTCTGCCACTGCTGAAAAAACCCTCACTTCTTTTATTCAATGGTTTTTGTCGAGTTTAACTTTGTTCCACTAATAATGTTTAATTGTGCTGAGCATAAAAAACATGTGCCATGTCTAGAAATAATTAAAATTCAAGAAAAATGAATCTGTGTCCCGCCCCTTTAAGACCGACCAGCCTACGGTTCGGTGCCTGACTGCTGATTGATTGTCCTTGGCTGAGTAATTTACACAGCTGAGGGCGACGCTTACTACGCTACAACATAAAAGGCTGCTAGTTTCTTTACCTGGGGCCTTTCTTTACCTTAGAGGAAAGTGTCGGTGGTAGATGATATTATCTTTGCCAGATTGAAACAATGAATCTCTTTAAAGAATTAGTTGTTTGGTAAAAGATCAGTTAGCGTGTGTTTATCTTTAGAGCTCAGTACCTATCTGATCCGATGTCTTTGTTGTTACACACGCGTCTCCGTTTGAATATAGCTTTTAAACATGACCGTCAGACATAGTGGGGTGGTAGTGCCTGTGTTAATGTGTTAATGTCCACTTGAGCTGAGACCTATAAAATAGCTTTTTATCACACAGAGTAAGATGCTCTGAAACCCTTATTAACTAACATCTGCCAGAGAAATGCTTTTTTCCCCCAATAACATAAATACTGATTTCTGTTAATGTTAACGACATGTTCATTTGTTCATTCATATATGCTACTTTTCCTGCAAATATCTGTGGTCTAATAAACAAGGGCTGACAAACTCTTCTATTTCCACTTAAAAACTTTTGTTTATATAACAACCCTTGGAAAAGGACAGAACTGAAGAGGGACAAAGATAAACCAGCCATAAACATTTGTTTTCAAAATGCGTGAAAGCGATCAGAAAATACAAAGCGTCAAAAGAGAAACTTTTGTGTCTGCCGTCTACCACTGTGGTCTCCAGCTGGGTTTATTATAAAGAGAACTGTATGGTTCATAATGAGACTAAAATGACTACCCAGAATATCAACTGGGATTGTAAAAGGAATCCTTTCAGGCAGAATGTTGTAATGTTTTTATTAGAAAAAGATTTATTCGTGGAACAATTTAGAGTGAGCGATTGGTTCCTCTCCTGTGTGCCTCTGATTTAGGACGGTGGGAAAATAACTAGGATTTCAAGGACATTGCTTCAGACTACCGTGTATATTTATATATTTGTCATGCCTCACCAGGTTTGTGTCTCTGCTGACAGAAGCATTTAATTGGCATCTATCAACAGTGGAACTCCTCTGGGAGTTGTGGAGACGTCAGGTGGAAAAAAAACGTATTTCTGTCCCGACAATTAACACAACCTTCTATTTACCCCCCAATGCAAGGGTAAAACTATGTGAAGCTATAAAAAAAAAAAAACTATCTTACAATGTAAGATGACTTCACGTCTAGCAGGGGGTTTCAGAAAAATCTTCTGAGGCTAGGCCTGTACCCAAGGCCTTCTCCCGGTATTCAGGTCACCACCCCCCGGTCCTCCACGTGTCCGACAGAGCAATTCTGCTCCTATAACTGCTCATATAAACGGAACCCGGGGGATTTATATAAAATCCGTCATAAAAAAAAGTTTATAGTGCACTTCATTGATTTATAGTATCTCATGCACTATTAATTTTGATGTCC
Organism: Hiodon alosoides; assembly: GCA_025775065.1. Classification (NCBI taxonomy): domain Eukaryota; kingdom Metazoa; phylum Chordata; class Actinopteri; order Hiodontiformes; family Hiodontidae; genus Hiodon; species Hiodon alosoides. Next base: position 11,275 of record JAOYSI010031619.1, read on the forward strand.
TTGCTGTAAGAATAAAAGGTGCTATCCAATTTCTGAGTTTTATACTTCGCAATAATTTTAAGCAATAACTGGTTCTGCAATGGTTTTGTGAAAATCAATTAGGTATTTTACAATACATGAAATCATATGGTAAATTATTACACGTTATTGATACCATCATACATAAACACTGGCTTGTTACTGATATCTAAATATTACACAGATTTTTCTATTTGTTTATTTACGTATTTGCCTATTTGTTTATTTTTGAATGACTAAATAGCTGGTGAAAATGACTGTCCCATCTGACTAACTAAAGGACTGGCTCGGTGATGACATCAGGGCTTTCTTGGAACGGCTAAATGCAGAATCAAAGTTCTGGGCTTACGAGTTAAGAGACCTGAGTAGTCTTGAAATTGGACTAAATGCAAAGCCCTCGGATGAGCTGTGAGCGCCTAAACGAGATCATAACTGACAACGTTAGCTTCCTGGCTCTCGGCAAGAGATATGAAATAGTGCCGAGTAAAGTGCCGAGTAAAGTGCCGAGCAGGGGTTTGGATCTCCATGCCGGCGTAAACAAGTAGAGAAAGCCTACTCTGGAACAACCACACAGCAAATCGAGATTTAAATGAACGTCGGAGTGCGGCTATATTTTGACCAAAAAAATTGATTGATTGATCACCCACGCCAAAAGACTTGAAATAAGAAAGTATACACTTAACAAACCTCAATTTTAGCATGCATAACAAAGCACTTTATGTCCCACAGCATGTAAGGAGATCATCAATACAAACAGACAACAAATGCCCGTAATTGACCTCAGTTCAAAAATGGATTTAGAGAAAAAGACATACATTAGTATAGAAAAAGGCGAAACCTTAGATGCTAAGATGCTAAGTATGGACATTGAACATGTCCGTAATGCTTTGTAACAGTTTTTATCGTATGAACAGGGCAATAAAATGAAACTGGTCATTGTGGTGTTTCTTGGTCTGTAAAATGAAAAAGCGGGCATTCAATTTTCACCTGCCAAACAATGAACACAGATATAAAACAACTGCGTCTGTTGCTTTTGAATTAATCTGTGTTTGTACCGTGCATTAGTACCGTGCATTCTAAAAAAGGAACGTACTGTTGCTGTCCCCAACTTCAAACAAACAAACAAAAAAACTGGTGCTGTCACATTAAATTCATCAAATGTTATCAATGAAAGAAATGTGTCTAATGAAACATAATACCATTCACACTTAATGGGTTAAATATTCAGCATTCTAACAAAATTCAAAGCATCAAAAAAATCTTGGCGGATTCGTTTATATTTTCTCAGGAATCATCCCTACAGTTTTTTTTTTTTTATCTCAGTAAACACCCTATACCCATGAAATAGGGTTTTATGCCAGTCATCCGATTGATGGGATACTGCCAGGCATCTTCTGCTCAGTCAAGAGAAAACACTTTTATTTTACTGTCACTTTAAGTATTCACTTAAATAAACGCATGACTCTTCGCACCTCTTTATGAGGTCACACTTGTGGCAGATTCGTTATTATCTAACGTAGGTAATCAGTAAACAACGTCATTGGGACAATGGATGGCTTTTATACAACAGAAAGCATTCCAGATTCCAGGCCAGTCAGTTACCACATGCCACATTCATAATCATGACAAGCTTGGAAACTGGAAAAGGTGCAGTGATTGCTGAGGCATTTGATTTTGAGATTTTGTTATTCTAAATTTAGATTTTGCCTTAAAGTCGTGGGGTTGCTGGCTCAGAATTGCAGAAGACTACATTTTCCAATCAGCCGTGCAACAACAACATGATGAAATAGTACTTTTCACACGAGAAGCAGTCGGTATCACTCAGTTTGTGCTGCCAGGGGAAGTGCTAGGCGTGAAGTTGAACTGAATTCCCTTGAAGAGACATAATTGGTTCTGGCATCTTTAAATGACATGGTATTGCCATGGGAAAACCCGTGTGGCTTTTTGCAGACTGACAGCATGCGTACATTTAAATGGAAATGCGTGGAAATTGATATGTACCCCTGTATCTAATATAATTATCAAATTACGGCTAATTTTTCAGGTTTCTGTTGAAGAAGTCACTGAAGCCGTAGAGGTTACTGTTTCAATACTTTTTATTCATGTTGTAAATTTAATTTTGCTTTAAGTTATTGTACACTACTCTGTCTGATTCCTTAATGGAAGTCATACAGTTCAACAAATATGCATAGATAAAAACCGTGATCTGAAACATAATCTCGTCTCAGACTAATTACAAATGCTCTGTCAGCCTTAACTGTAGGATCCTCCAGATGGCATTTTAAAGATATGAATACTATTACTACAATGCATGACCTGTTGAGAAATAAACAATTCAGTTTTAGCCAAACCAGGATAGCCGTTGAATCAACTAATAACAATTCTATAGAAGTTGATATCACACCCTCTTTTGGCTGGAGAGATATCTGTTTTAAACCTAACATTTTCATCCCTTTCTTCCTAACATTGAGAAACTAAAAATATAAACAGTTAAGAAGTGAAAAGCAATTGTGTGCTAATCATTCAAATGGGCATTTGCTTTCTGGTGACCAAAGTGCTCATTTTTAAAGGGATTTAAAACAGTTAATATAATAATATGGCTGTACCTAATGCTCATTTCACTGTATTACCGTGAGGCAAAACAATGTTAATAGAGGATTGTTATGATTAATCAAAGCTCCCAACCTAATAATTATAATTAATAATGCAAATATTAGCATGTATTGTTACCAGGTAATATATTATGTAAGCAAAACCATTGTATTACCACAAAGCTTAGTAACCAACAACAGAACTTTCCTTGTATGAGACCCGACTCCTGACGGTAATTACAGTTGGAATAATCCAAACTGGTGTGAAACAGGTGTCTGTGAATCAAACAAGAATGCTGACAGTGCTACAAAAAGCCTTCTGTCATGAACAAGTAAGCAATTTAAGCTAAGATCTTTCTAATGTTAATCCTAGGTAATCCATAGATCCGTTAAGTCCTTTTTAAACAACAGCTTGTGGTGAATCTGATGAAAGCCCCCAGATTTTAGCTATTTTGTGTCTGCTTCATGTTAACGTTGCCTTGGACAGAGGTTCCCAAACTGTGTGATACTATGTCATGGGGGTATTCGAAGCATGCATCATTTATGACACAACTGCTAAAGACAAGAATAAACCAGAAGATAGTGTTGGGGAGAGGAACAGATGAGTCTTGCTTTTGGGTGGTGTTCCCTGCAGCTTTTGGGTGGTGTTCCCTGCTGCTTTTGGGAGGTGTTCCCTGCTGTTTTTGGGTGGTTTTCCCTGCTGTTTTTGGGTGGTGTTCCCTGCTGTTTTTGGTGGTGTTCCCTGCTGTTTTTGGGTGGTGTTCCCTGCTGTTTTTGGGTGGTGTTCCCTGCTGCTTTTGGGTGGTGTTTCCTGTTTTTTTTGGGTGGTGTTCCCTGCTGTTTTTGGGTGGTGTTCCCTGCAGCTTTTGGGTGGTGTTCCCTGCAGCTTTTGGGTGGTGTTCCCTGCTGTTTTTGGGTGGTGTTCCCTGCTGTTTTTTTATTACAAATTGGTGAGATAACTAAAAAATGCTTGCCGATTGCATACGGAGGTTCTGACAGAATGTCACTCAGTATGGTGTTGGGCCAGACTGGAAGCCAGAACCACATTAATACAACATGAACTGCTCTGCTCTTTATCCTGATATGATGGATGCAGAAACGTGTGCTTGTTGTTTCTCCAGACAAGCCTGCGATTAGAAGGGGCATTGAACCACCATGCTCTAACTGATCAGATGACATTCAATGTCCTGTGAAAGGAAACCCTTTTGTTTTAAACCAATCACTAGATGCAGCCTATGTCAGATTAATACACCACAAAAACAAAATAAAACTAGCGCAGTGAGTGTTTGAACTAGACACTCATTGCTTCAAAGTGTGCAAGTATCCATTCATTAAGAGTACGGTTAAAATGACCAGCAAAATTGCATCAAATTCTTTCACACCTTCCCAGGAAATTTCCCATACTACTTGCATGACTGGCAATAGACCAAAAGGGTGGAGAAGGAAGACTGTTTTTGAGTGGTTATAAATAGGCTTCCCAAACAGGTTGGAGATTTTCCGCACGTTCGGTTCATCCTGGCATTGCATGTGATTGGTGTTGGCACAATCTGGTGGCCTCACCTGTGATTTCTAACACTGACTCACGCTGCCTGTGAAGGAGCTGTGGTACAGATGGAGAGACTGGACTCCGAGGGTAATTCTCCATTGGCACAAGATCAGATGATGCTCACTCCTAATCACTGAAAAGGAGTTAGGGAGAAGCAGATGGCAAGTGATTTTAAACTGCTTTTTTTTTTGTTATTTTCGTTTTGCAACTTAATGCGAGCTATAAAATATTGTTTCTAAAGGAAAATTGCACTGTAGCTTCACAGTAAAACATTATCGGTAGACACAGTATCCTGCTCCTGTACACAGTAAAAGCCCACGGGGGTGAATGTGAAAACTCACACAAACATCCCTGTTTAAATCCACCTTTATCAGCTGCTGTCAGTCAATGATCTCATGTTTCTGGGAGCCATGTCTAGCAGAAAAAATATAGTCATCGTGACAAATGAATTCCACAAGCAACGGAAATTCGAAAATGGAGAATGGTTCAATAGCAGTTCTTACGCCTTATGCTTGATTCATACAATCAGATTAGTCATTGTGATCTTGGGAGCAGCGCTCGACTGAAATTGTGGGGTTTTTGTCTGTGGGAAAGAAAGGAGAAGTCAGACCTGGGTAAGGGGAAGAGGAAGAGGAAGAGGAAGAGGAAGAGGAAGAAGAAATGGAACAGGTTCATCTTTAGCTTTCCGCTCGCTCTTTGGTTTATTTTTTTTGCTTAAATGACATACATCAAAAGATTTTTCACATCCTATTATGGCTTGCTTATGTCATTAGGTCATTTTAATTGTTTCATTGAAAATCTGCAGAACACAATAGCGGGGGGCTCTTCAGCACAGGGGCACAGGGGCGGGAAGGCTTAACTGTTTAGCACTGATCCGCAAGCCAACATACGGACCTGAGAGCGGGACACTAGTGATAAGAGAGCGCTTCTCTGTTCCACTGGGCAGTGGCCCGTCGCTGCTGAGGGCTGAATGCCCAAGTTCAGGGATTAATCCGGCCAATTTATCCGTCTGTGTTGAAAATCGCGAGAGCGTTTCAACTGAGAAAAAAAAGCAGTTTCGAAATGTGCAGTATATCAGGAAGACAAACGATCACTGACAATGCCAGAGGAGACTCTGGGACCTAAGTAATGTGCGAGAGAAAACGGAAGAAGGGCTTCTGTAGTGGAGGACTGTCATTAGTGTTTAACGCCAACACTGTGAAGTGGTCCCCCGCCGGTTATTTGTAATGCTGTCGAGCAATGATGAGACGGCTTTACCATTAAGAAGACTCATCTTTGATCCTCAACATATTATGTGTTCATTTTATATGTAAACAGCATATATCACTGAGGATAGAATTTTAGGCACAAAACACAAAGACACGTGAGAGTCCTTTACGAATATCGCAAACAAAATCATTGGTAAGGCACAGGTAATGAAAACATGACGCGGGTTGAGTATTTTTTGGTGACAATGAGACTCTTCACTCTTCAGAGGGGCTTTTATACATACACATGTGAAACATTACCCTGAAAAAAGGAGCCTCTGCCTTTCAGGGGGCTTCAGCTCTTTAGAATGTACATCTGGAGCCCGTTTAACACAATCACTCTTCTTAAATCAGAATCAACATTGCTAAGCCCCCGGAAAGCAGAGCTGTTGCAACATCGCGCCAAAGACCCCGAGCTGACAGACTGAAATGAGGGACGGGTCAGTGGGGAGCTAGAGAAAGTCACAGACTGAAATGAGGGACGGGTCAGTGGGGAGCTAGAGAAAGTCACAGACTGAAATGAGGGACGGGTCAGTGGGGA
>JAOYSI010031619.1:17317-30866 GCA_025775065.1 Hiodon alosoides
GCTAGAGAAAGTCACAGACTGTTGCATTTATCAGTAGCCTCTGGCTAGACAGCTCGTGATGCAATTACTAAAAACAGTAGGCGACACAAGTGGCAGCAAGGTGTAGCCAGCTGACATTTATCGAACTTGTTGTCCATTGAACACAAAGACAAGTGCAAGTCAGAGGTGACGGGATTGAGACAACTGGGAACAAAGAACATGCAGGACCCCGCATGTCTGGGGAAGGTGATGGATCGAATCCCTTTTGCTAGCATTGATTGCTTTTGAGCCAGAGAAAAGAGATGGTGTTGGAGGTAACTTTGCAGATCCACCTGAGGAAAGAACAGAGACTTGGACCCAGTGGATAGCTGTTAGGGAATCACTAAACTTTTCCAGAAGGAAATGAGACTGGACACATTGTTTTACTGTGGTCTTGGCAACCGTTTGTTTCATCAATGGGATTCTAAACCTATTGGCAAAAACTAGATGCCTTTAAGTAGCGTTCTGTTTTATGAGACAGGATTACATTAATAGCCGTAACGCATGGAAATGGAGGCCATACTTTGTACAGCGAAAAAAAGACGATGCCTCCTTTTCCCCAAACATTTATGTCTGAGAAAATTTATGGCGTGACAACCCAGCAAGGACAGCGAACGTGAGCATGGTGGCAGTTAAATGGTTAATGGCAGAACCAGCATTTATTTACCTCACTACCCATACACAGAGCGGCCCGTTACATAAAAGGGATCTGCCCACACAGAAATAAGAAATAAAACAAAACAAAGACCGCCACTTTGCAGCATTTTTGACTTCAGTCTCTCTTCTCTTTTGAAACAATAGTAAGAGCCTTAAGATAACGTTCGTAAGCACAACAATGGTGTCTATGTCCCGTCTCTCCATGCACATTTGTACCTTAATAGGAATAACAGCTGTGTGATGATGTTTGTCAATGAAAGAAAATTAGAATCTAAAATCTAAATAGGGGAATTTCACCCTGGGTTTGTTCTGCTTGTGTCTGAGGGATTTCTGGGTCCGCAAGATTTGTTTCACATGTAATTGATCTCTAAGAGGGCAGGAAAGCAATTTTTGGACCGAACGATACACCCTTTGTCACCTTTCGGTATACTGAATGTGCGAGATCTTAGTAGAAATTGAGAAATTAAGAAATTAATATAGCCCTGTTATATTATAATATAGCCCGGTTTATTTATATGTTTTAATATGTTTATATGTATTTATATGTTTACGGTTAGGTCAGTAATTAATTCAGAATAGTCGTTAGGGTTTACAATGTGCTTTTATATTTTTATCACCTTTTACGCTAATCTGCACTTTAAAAAAAAACTGTAAAATAGTAAAGCAGAACCATAAATCAGTGCAGGACTTCCTGTTCAGCTTAATTAACTTTCCTCTTTTTATTATTTATCATTTTGAGTCTTGCTTCCATTAAATAAGGAAACCAGATCTGTGGCCTGCAGTCAGGTCTTAAAAAGGCAGACATCTTCTTTGACGAGACAAGCTATTTTCTTAAACCATGGTGAATTCTTCTTCATGGTGAATTCCCATGTTCTGCGTGGAGTGTCTGGCATCTGGCTAGATTTTCAGTAAGCTGTGCTGTAATCCCACTCCCACGAACGGCCTCTCACGACGGGTCGGAGGAAAAGTCCTCCTCTGCCTGTCCTCACCATCCCCCACCCTCAGTGAGATTCTCCAACCCCGGTTTATCTAACAACGTTATTTGCAGTGCAGATAACAATTAAGAGAGTGAATCACTTTTCTGTGATTTTGTGGCTTCTGCGGCCCGGAGAAGCTAAGGCACATGTAGCGTTCACAAACAAGGAGATAATTACACAATTTCAAAACATTTCAAATACATAGTTGATTTCCACAGCATGAACATTGAGCAAGATCAAAACAAAGCTTTAAAGACCACCTGTCAAGAGACCTAAATCATACACCTTCTACGTAAATCACTGAAAGGGCTTTCATAATGGGCGATTAATATATATATATATAGAAATTTAAAAAGAAAAAACATTTTACCCAAAAAACTAACTGTCACAGGCTAGGCTTGAATGACTGACCTCCTTGAGGGGGGGGGGGGGTTGATGGACCAGTAGGGGGCAGTCATCCCTCTGGACCTAACAGAAAACCAACGCCCCCGTGCAGTGACTGGGACACTGTGTTGTGGGAGATGTAGTCTTTCCTCTGGACAAAGCAGAAAACCAATGCTCCAGTGCAGTGACTGGGACACTGTGTTGTGGGAGATGTAGTCTTTCGGTTGAGATGTTAAACCTGGGGTCCTGATGCACTGTGATTATTAAAGCTCCCACGGCACTTATCGTAAAGAGCATGGGGTCCCCCGGTGTCCTGGACCAAAATTCCAACTTGGTTGTGAAGTAAGGTGAGTTCTGTCCCACACGAGTCGAGCACCCTCTACTGACGGGAAACAGATACAGTTAGGTCAAATGATCGCATCAACCATGAAATCCCCAACCAAAATAGTGAGAAGATCAACAGTGTTTCATGTCCTCTGCGTGTGTAATACATATATAGATAAATGAATATTTATTTTTTAAGGTTTAGGATTATTTTTATTTATTGTTAGTTCATGCTAGTCGCTGCAACATTCAAAGAAAGGTACAAAAATAACTAGTGAGGGCTACCTTACCCGTGCATTTTTAAGACGACTTTCTGATTTGCTAGTGTGTCGAGGCAATAGCATTTATTAAGTATTAGGATGTTATCACACAACGGTCCCTCTTAAAAGAATAACAATTACCTGTTACTATCACATGGTAATCCGTTTTTTCTTTTTAAGCAATACCGCCCCCCGGCGTCTCATCTATCTCATTTTTGTTTGTCTGTCTGCCACCAAATTTAAACCGAAGTTCTTCCAATGCTTTTTCAGTTATGCATCAGTATAAATCAATTCCATGATATTACAAAAAAAACAAAACAAAAAAAAAACTTATTTTTAATTTGCAAATTTACATTTAGCTCCGAAAGATAAATTCAAATAAACGGCGTGCTTTTCTCTGTATTAAATCCTCTGAGCTGTACAACAACAGAGAGTTAACCTAGTTTGCCTAAATTCTTACACATAAACTACGTTTACGTTTACAAATTAATAAATAAATGAAGTATGAAACGCTGGCTCCACTGTCTGGGCTGTTGAATGATTAACGACCGCCTCTTCTTCCAATCGGAGGTACAGTGTTGGATTAACGTCGTCTGGAAGTATGCTACAGCTGTCATTTAGAGGTCTTTCAGCGCTTTTAAGGAAAGAGTTGCCTGCAACCGTCTCATCGTTGGTAGGACACTTAGTCAAATTTAGTTTGTTCCATATGAATTTGAAATCTTGCTTCTTGCTTCGCACTAATTTTTCGCTCACGTATTCGCCCGAGCCTTTTAGCTTGTATCGCAGTCGATTAGCTACCGAAGCTAAAGACAATTGATTCATTTTGTTTCATTTTAAACCCTTGATATTTTTACTACAAGTGCTTATTTTTTCTATTCCGGCTACATGAATTGTCAATACGGTTTTTAAACTTTATTTAGGTAATGGAGAAGCCCTGCATATTAGCCACCGCACTGGGGGGGGTCGGTGGAATCTACGAGTGCTTTGCCCCTGCAATTGAGAAGCATTTCACAGTTATCCCCGATGAAGAATTTTTAAAGAACAGAGAAGGCTTTGCAGAAAGAATCCGGGCTGTGTTTGTGTGGGGGACAGCACTCAAAGTTGACCGTAATCTGCTGCAGACCTTGCCCAACCTGAAGGTGGTGGTCAATGGTGGAGTAGGAGTGGACCATTTGGATATACCATTGATCAACAGCTTTGGGGTAAAGGTTTGTAACACCCCTCATATTGTAGACAATGCTACTGCCGATATAGGCATGGCCTTGATGCTGGCATCCGCACGAAAACTTATATTCGGTAAGTGTTAAAGAAATATTGTAACGTATTATCTCCCCGTGAATGTAGTGTGAGATGAAACATTAAAAAGCGTAGATAAGCACACTGAGCTTCGAGAGTGTTTAATCTCTTGCAGGTCACAACTTTTCAGTTTCTCATGAAACCGAGGATATCCCCGAGAGTTCCATGGGTAGTGATGTCAGCGGCGCCACGCTTGGCATCATCGGAATGGGACGGATTGGATACAAGGTTGCCAAAAGAGCGGTGGGCTTTGAGATGAAAATCCTGTATCATAATCGAAACCGGTAGGCTGAAATCACGCACGAGTAATGTTTAGCAATTTGGGGAAAAAGACTGATAAAGCGTTTTAATAAAATGTTTATTTTTTAAAAGGCGTCTTCATTCAGTTTGGTTATCTTTTAAATGAAACCTCTGTTCAACAATTAATTTTCTTAGCCTGCAAGCTTATCCATGCATAAACAACTGGATATTAGCTTTTCAAGTTAACTACACTGCTTAATGTGCAACAGCAATGCTGTTCCTGAGATGATAACCCGCTGTTATCCACTGGTTATCTTGGCAGTAGTTCTGTTGAATACTTAACTGTTTCTAGAACAGATTTGTGTTACAACATTTACAGCAATGCCAAGAAGGACATTGGCAGCGCAGTAGCCATTTTACTAATGCACCCAAAGCATGAACAGCACCTCTTTTAAATAAGTATTAAATAAGCGTGTGCGTGTGCGTGTGCGTGTGCGTGTGCGTGTGCGTGTGCGTGTGCGTGTGTGCATACAGCCCGACAGAGACCCAGTTATTCATGCATGCATTAAACGCCATTTTGCAGGCTCCTGTCTGGCATGACTAGTACATTTAAAAGCTCAAGGTTCACTTCACTAAGTTTCCATCAAGTTAAAAAGAGGCTTTTAATACTACAGTTTATTGCGGGGGGAGTACTAAAAGTAAATGGAAAACCGTGGAAGCCGTGTCAGGACACGGACACGGACAGGTGCATGGAGAATGTTTGACCTGGTTGCGGTTGCAGCTTCTCTCCAACCGTATATCCTCCGCACTAGAAAGGAAGAGGAGGAGAGAGCGGTGGGGGCCGTTTACTGTGAGACGATGGGCGAGCTGCTGCAGAAGTCAGACTTCGTTGTGGTTGTGGTTAATCTGTCCCCTCGAACCCACAAACTGATCGGTGCCAAGCAGCTTGGCATGATGAAACCGACGGGCACCCTCATCAATATTAGCAGAGGTACGAAGGCGAATCGCTTTCAATCGCTGGTTCCTTTTACATGGCACGGTTTCCACGACTACGGCTCGTTGTCTGGAAATTTGCTCTGTACCGTAATATCCTGCACATGATTATTCATGAGGAAGTTGGGTTAACCCTAACCCTACCCCCTTAAGTTCAAATCAAATTGTTAGCCTACGGAATAAGTAATATTTTAAAAAGCGATATGCCCAAACGGCTGTCATTAATATCCTGTGTATTTCTCTTTAGGCCACGTAGTAGACCAGGACGCTCTAGTGGATGCACTCCAGAGAGGAGTGATTCGAGCTGCCGCGTTAGATGTGACTTATCCTGAACCACTTCCAAGGTTTGTGCTGTGAAGAGGCTGTGCTTTATCCAATATTAACATATTTTAAAATGTTAATGTTTAACTATTAATGAATAGTCACATCAACAGCACTCTTTATTCTCTCTGAATTTTGTCGTTAAGGCATAAACGTCTCGGACGAGGGTGTTTGATTGGCCAGTCTGTTCAGAGTTAATGTGTGTTACTTTGTCTGTCTGTGCAGGGGCCATCCTTTGCTCTCATTCCCAAATGTTATAGTCTTGCCCCACATGGGCACCCACACGCTGGAGACATCACAGGCCATAGTGGAGAGGATGGTGTATAATGCCCTGACCACACTCGGTGGAGGCCAGCCTCCCGATGAGGTGAAACTCTAGGGGAAACGGGACGCCGGTCCGGACCACAGCACCACCTCCTGGTCAATTAATTAACTGTAATAATTGGAACTTTCCTCTGATCCAGTTCTGAATATTCTTTTCATATTTTAATGTAGATAAAATCTGTAAATTCGGTTTTATTAAAGAAGTATATAATTAAAAAAATAAATTAGATCAGTCCATTCTGCATAACGCATTGCATTGTACAAGTCAACTTTTAAAATGTTTACTAATTAAATGGATTTCGATGTGAAATGGCCATCTACTGGGTGGTTGAGGGTTCCCAATGAGTCTAGACTAAAATCTAAAATTCTGAATTTTAAAAATCCACTATAAAATGTACATTTTATTAGAAATTACTTATTCTTGCAGATCAGGTATTTCATGTTTGTAATGTAAATTGTATTACTAATTTCACATTTCAACCTTTACCCCCTCGCTGATGCGTTTTGTGGTTTTTTTACACATGAATTTTTGAATTTGTGACGTGTTCTAAGTATCGAAGAATGTGTCACGTTTTCCGTGCCTGATGAGACTCAACTTAGTTATATGACAAATTAATTTGTTACCAATTAAAGAAACACAAAACTACTTTACCTTTTCACTAGCAACCACATATCAGATATCTACTTTCTTCAAAGCATTTATTGCAGGTAACTGTCAAAAATTGTAAAATCAAGACTATAATTAACAGCTTAATCTTGAGTGGGAAGAGCAAAAACCAGCTATCGCCGTGGGCGACACGCTGATCAACATAGCATCGCATTCGCCTAATTGCCATTACCGTGGTCTGAATAAAATGACAATTTACTAGTAAAAAGCAATTCAAGTAAATGAATTATCGAAGGGGATTCTAAAATTAATTTTAGGAAGTATTCTGATGATCGAGTATATCTGTTTTCAATTACTTTCGCCTGCTCTCGTTCAAGGCCTAACAAGTCGAAAACCTCAGCAAGCGTCCTTACTGTCACGCATTGATTTCAGCTGGGTGTCTGAGGGACCTTAGCTTTGCCTAATATTAGCCTGTGGTTTAAACCTTTTCACCATTTACAAGAATTTTGACAGGCCTGGTAGAAGTTTATGTTTCGTAACAGGAGCGGTTTAAATTATGTTTATCTCAAGAAGTGCGTATAGCTTCATAAAGTGTCCAATTCATCGACAGTGTGCCGCCAGTTTGCTAAAAAGAAATGAGCAGGCTTCAAATTCCACGAAGCTGCAAACCCATACCTCGTTTACCTCGTACAAAATGAAACCTAAAGTCTACTCTGGAGTAGATCACGAATCAATTTTGCCGTCGACTTGGTGGGGCAAAGGCCATCTCCATACATCTTGCATTCAGCATGGGAAAAAAAATTTACTTAAGAAGTTCGACAACAAAGCAAAGTAGGTAAAGCAGGTTAAAATTAATTTCGTGATAGTTACTCTGTCGGCGTTTCTTGTGCTTATTATTCATATTGATTGATATTGTTATTGCAAAAAATTATTATTGTCTTTTACATTGAACGAGCTATTCTCACAATGTAATCTAATGCTCGTAGACAAGAAGTAAGAGGGTAAAGGGGTAACCTTGTTGCCCTCTGAAATGTCTCCAGCTCCCTGTACCTGTGTCATACCAACATATTTTAACATATTTACTATTTTTACTATCACATCGCTGAAAATTCCAGCACAAATAAAGTGTTGCTTGCTAACTAAATCCACTTTATTCTTTATAGAAAGAAGCTTTGGTATGAAACTCCCAGTTTTGTTTCTAAGCAAGTGAGTAAAACCAGTTTGCATTTGCAAAAATCTGTTGCACAAGCTTTTCCGCTTCCTTCGCAGTCTTGGTTAATTATTATCGAGTTGATGAATTTACTAATTTGGTCTTTGTGCTCTTTGTATCATGTGTAAAAAGGGACCTCCTTCCAGTGGGATCGGTGCGTTGAAGCCCACGGCACCACGTAAACAAAACCAAGAGGACAGCTTGCGCACCAGAGTCCTGAACAGTGTTCTGTTTAAGGCTGTCAGCGATCTCCTCTGCTCTCACGAAGTCAGCTCAGACGTCTATAACCTTAATGTGGACATTTCTAAAGTGAGATTTTACTCTCTTTTTCAGAACCAGAAGACCAACTAGTCAGAACCTTGCCTTAATTTTATTTTAGGATGAATATAGTATGCACAGTAAATGCATTTTTCTCATTTGAGGATTATTTAAGAAAAAAAAAAAAAGTAAAAGAAACATATTAGAAATCCTAGCGAGCCACTGGTCTGTACAGGAAAATTAGGATACAGTGTTAAATTCTTTGTTATTTATTGCTTGATGTTAAAATACCAATCAGCAATCTTGCAGCGTTTTCCCCCATATCCTTTCACTTATACCGATAACTTACAAATGGAGATTTAAATAAGCATCAGAGTGTTTTATATGATGGTTATGAAAATGGACTCTGTAGAGACCGATTTCCCCATTCCTGGACCCACCAGGTCTCCTTGCCAGCGGATTTCTCCTGCTGTCGTATTTACTGGCGGACAAGTGGAACCTCTGAGAGGGACTTTCTGATCCAGCAGGCGCTAGACAAAAGTTCCCCTCGCATACGGTATGGCGAGAAGACTTTTTACACTGTCTGGATGTGTTCATTACTGTGTTCTGTACAGCTGTAGGCCACACCCCCAGATGTGGTAACATTAATAATATCAATCAGAACATCTCTTTTGCTTCAGTCCTTTTGAATACAAGTTGGCCAATATGTTGATTGGTCGTAGCTCTCTGGACTGTAGATTCTGTATCTTATATTGCATGTTATACACCGCTCTGGACAAGAGCGTCTGCTAACTGTTAATAAAATTTCAGGTGTGGACTGCTTCTCCATTTTCTAAATTGTGCAGAAGAACGTGAATGAAACTGATGAGTTGAAATTTGGGTGGAGTTTGAGCAACCATTTATCTGAAATCATGCTTTTTTGAAACATTTATCCTTTATATATCTTAAAACTGTGTGCTCTCTCTTATTTTGTCACATTTTAAAGCAAGGAAAGTAATATTTGGCACAGGACTTGTGGCAAGGCGAAGGTTGTCTCTGTTCAGGGTAATTAACAGGCTGCTTGTTAATAACCCCAGGGTTATTGTGCTGTAGGTATCTTCTGATGTCGCACCAAATCCTGGGAAGTGTTCCTCCTTTGGTGTTCATCCAAGACAAACAGTATGCTGCAATTTCCCAGGTACTGAAATTCTCCAGTATATTTCTACGTTTTGAACTTTTACCTTGTCTTGAACCATTCGCGAAGAAGCGTCACAAATGCTGCCTAAACGATACATTAATGGTACGACTTCCTGTCACGAGGTTGAAAAGCTGCTCACGATAGCTGACTTTGGTGAGGAACAGAACACTGAGGAAACGAACCCGAGTAGGAAAGCTGGCTGGTAAGAAATGTCTTGATCACACGGAGCTTTTAATGGGAGGCCCAGTCAGATTGGATAGGACCGTACATTATGGTTAAGGGTGTATTTGCAATTGTACCTAATAGAAGTGCAGATTGTATTTAGCTTTACAGCATGAAATATTGTTTCCTCTGATTTCTGCAGGGAATACGATCAGGTAGCAGACCCCGTGGAGCAGCGGAGTTTATTTGGCATCGATCACGAAGCGCTGAAAGAACAGATACTCCAGTACAAGCAAAGGTCCCAGGACGGTCTGCGCAGCGCCTCTGAGAGGACGCTTTCTCAGCAACAGCTGGACGTTCTGGCGGGGCTAAGGAGACAGAAAATGATTGACAAGCAGAAGAAGAAGAAGAAACCCAAACGTCACGTCGACGACATTACGCCCGAGCTGTATCTGCTGGCCCGGTACAGCCAGGACCAGGACCAGGACCAGGACCCTGCAGACCACAGTAATGAAATCTCCCAGTTGAAAGAACTCTCCTCAGAAGATGACAGACGGTTCTAACACGAGACATGTGCAAACGCAGGGAAATTCTCATTGATTTAAAAAAAAGACCATTTCCTTGCATGTCTGGTTTGTAATTAAAATTGAATAGTTCATCTAATGCATTTACTATGCCTGTTGATAGTTCAAAGGGTAATTCTGCAGATGTTGCCAGCCCTAGGTCTGTTTGAAGAGACCTTTTGGCAACTGATCACAAGTAGTTTAAATAATGTACAGACGCATCAGCTGTCAGTTGCTTGATCGTACGGTTTTGCACATAGTTGGATTTTATTGGACAATTTAAAAATAATACATTTGCATTCTTGCGTGGTTAAAGGGTCATTTGAATTACCAATGGTTTCATTGTGCTTTTCTGATGGCACAAACAGTCTCTTTCTCCTGTCTTACCTGTTTTTCACTCACAAATGATAAAACAAGGCATACATGGATTTGGGGAGGAAAGTTTTAACAAGTTACAAAAACGGCACTGATAAGAGAAAATAAAAGTAATGCTATTATCTCTCCCATACGAATATTGCTGTCCTTTGTTGGACGTTGTCTAATGCCCCTGCAGGAGGTCATGAGGCTTTTGAACAGACTTTTAGCCATGAACACAGGGTCTTGACCCACTCTAAGGCTAAACCCTTGGGCGTAAGGATAGTGTGAATGTAAACAGTGGTGGATATATATATATATATATAATCTCTCTTTCACAGTTTCCTTTAAGGAAATGTTAACTATAATGTTAACAACTAAGCCCCCAGTCGTGACCTAAAGCCATATGATTTAGATCCAGTCAAGTTCTTTGTCCTTTTTACAAGGCTGTTCCTGATTAAACACGTGATAGAACGAAAGACATCGGCGTAACCAAGCCGTGAGCAGTAGATTTAGGCTGACCAGCTTTGGAAGGACTAGAGGAAAAGCCTATTGAGATCAGTGTGTTTCTAAATCATTCAGCCATCTTCAGGTTAAACTAACGGCTGCCAGCACAAACGGGTCTGTAAAAACGCTTTGGGAAACGCCTGTTAAATCTCATTGACTCAATGCATACAATTTCAGTAAATGTCACATCAATGTACAAATTGTATCACTGATAATAGCAGACTGAAAAGATTAAAAAGTACTGTATAAAATGTGTTACATAAATTTGACCCCCATAATGACGGGAATAATCCTAGAGAAAAAAAGTCTTATGTTAACATTAAAAAATCAAGACGTTAAATGCGTAAAACGCCAAAAATTAAGATTTTGATATGCTGTTTTCCCATTGAATATACTTATGCCGTCATGACTCTTTTAGTGTAGAAACATTTGTTAGTTAGATAGCTATCCCATGAAGTGGTTTTAAACTGTCATAGAACTGTGGGAGATGGAACGGTCATAACTGCAACCTGGAAGTGACATTACTAAATATGAATCAGTTTTTATTTTTACATACATAACATTTTTATATTAGCAAAAAAAAAAATTTCTACAGCGAACCGTTTCACATTTACCTGAATGTGGATTTGGTAAAATGGGTGAACGTTCTGTGTCAGAGGACCCACCTGCCTTTGTTTCAGAGTCAGTGTGTGTATATAGGGTAATGGCGATTAGGAAAACGTGAGGTTAAACTCGGAGGAGCAGAGCTTTGTGTACCGAGGTCCAAGCCATTGTTCTACAAACGCCGCCATGGTAAATCGCTCATTGCAAACGGACGGGCTGCACCTCAGACAGCTTCCACGGTTTGCTCTTCAGTCTGGACAGCCTCCTGGACGTAGACGATGAACTGGGAAGCGTCTTCACCCTGAGTATACACTGTAACAGTCTCAATGCCCTCCACCTCATTGGAGGACACCACTAGGTGGTGCTCTTCCCCCAACCCAACAGAGGCCTGCTGTAAGGCATCTTGGATCATGGCAGCGTGGTTAGCCTGCTGCTCCTCTTCTGCCACCTGCAGGAGACCGCAGGCAAGCACAGTGCTCTTAGGCAGTGAAAAATCAGTGAAATACAATTTTTCTTGGAATTATTTTATCAAACTGCATCAGTTACAGTAACAGCGGAGAAGTTCGAAACATTGGGCTACATATGTTTACAGTATTGTTTTCTAGACTATATCAGCTGATACCATTTTAATATTTTTAATTATCCTCAAAAATAAAATAAATTTCCACTGTGCATAAATAGAAAATGTTAGGCCCGTTCAAATTCTACTGCACTCTACTGCTGGCCAACATTAGTAGTATAACGGACACTGAAGGATATAAACTACAATGCAACAGAGCTTTGCCTTAGTCTGTTAACACAGAAATGAATATATTCTCACCTGCTCCACCACTGTCACTGTACCAGGAGCCATGGCAACAACTGATGCAACTGTGGCGTCTTGACTCTCCGACCCGAGCTCGATGATCTGCTGGAGAATATTCACCGCTGTGGGATCCAATCTCTCCCCAGTGGTGGTTGACACGACACCTGGACCCAAAATAGCAGAATCTTGAGCATGAATGTGTTGGAATCAGAATAAATGGTTTAGAAGGTGCTCCTGTCCCAATCCCGGAGGGAGTCGTCACCGTTCTCCGTGTTGTATCGCAGGTCTTGGAGGGCCGACACCGCAGCCTCTGTCCCCTGAAGATCCTCCGTCTCAGTGATATGGAGGTACTGGGTAGAAGGCTCCTTTGATGACTCCACCACCTAGGAACAAACAAACACACACAGACACACAATACCACACCTGTATCACCTTATCATCTCACCAGTTCATCGGCAAAAGGCCTAATCTTTAAACCACTTTACCTCCCAATGGTTTGTTCCAAGTCCATCGTTCTCCACCAGTTTGAGCCCATGCTTGTTCTTCAGGTGTCGGTTCATCTCCCACTTGGTGCCATACACATAGTTACAAACTGGACACTTGACGCCGCCTGGAAGCAAATATTTTGGTATTTAATCTCTTTAATGGTGTGCTTTATTTTGATAGCACTGTTTAAAGTCATTAAAGCGACAGAAACACAATCCCCCTTCACACTGTTGATCATTCACGCTGAAGAATTCCTTTTCTAGATACAAAGTCCTACCCATACCAATACCTAAAAATCGAAAAAGTATTAAATAAGAAAATTCTCCTCCTTTTTTATTTAATACATTTTTAAATCACCAATTTTGCTGACGTATCTTGGCTCTTCTCATCATAAGCCTTGTCACCACACATGAGGGCGAACGCTAGAATCTCTAAGCGCTTAACGCTCAGTTCTCCATCTTGGGACACAAGGTGGCCATTCAGAACCTAAATTGGACCCTGATAAAGGATCCACAAAGCGCCCTTTTAAAGAGAGCCCTGTGCGTTGTGCGTTTGGGGAGACCTACCTTGTTGTATCACCATGTTTGCTGGCAGTGTCCCAAGCCCGGCGTTGCAGTACGGTTCATTTGGGTGTTTCTTGTTGTAGTGTCTCTTAAGGGACCCGGACATGTTGCAGGAGTAATGGCACTGTGCGCAGCGGAACGGCTGGGGGACACACACATTACACATTACACATTACACATTACACACACACACACACACATTACACATTACACACACACACACACATTACACATTACACACACACACAAACACAAACAACACACACACACATACATACACACATTACACACACACTACACATTACACACACACACACACACACAACACACATTACACAACACACAACAAGGACGTTCCCTCAGGCTCTGTCTTTACATTACCAATACGACTGACAGAACACCTACATAAGGAGGGTTGTCCTGCTGACCCACAGACCCACAGACCCACAGACCCACAGAC